>UESW01004392.1:0-158281 GCA_900491605.1 Calamus simplicifolius
TCCAGGAGACAAGGATCTTGTTGGCCCAGATGGCAACCCAAGAGGGGGGGGTGAATTGGGTTCTTTAAAAATTTAAACCTTTTAAAACTATTGCTTTAAGATAAATGAAATTAATGCAATGCAAATATAAAGCACAAACAAGGAGATAGAGATAGAGATAATGAAGCACGGCAAACACAAAGATTTTATAGTGGTTCGGTGTATCCAACACCTACGTCCACTCCCAAGATTCACTTGGGTCCACACTATAATCAACTAGATTACAGCCGAGTTGTTTTACAAGATCACAACTCAAACTTGTTGTTTTCCCGGGATCACAACGAACCCAGCCGGTTTTCGGGCTCACCAGCACAAAACCCTAAACTCAAGCTAATCTAGCTTGACCCGAGGTAACTACCTCCACTAGTTCAATCCCCTTGATTGAACTAGCACAAACAAAAAAGAATGTTTTCAATATACAAGCTCCTTAAATGAGCAAATATTCAAATAAATAAACAAGTTTAGAAAAGCCTGTTTGAAGATGATTGGATTTGAGCTTTTCTTCTTTTCTTCTTCTCTTTGGAGATGTTGAATCAAGCCTCAGCTTTGATTCTTCACAGTGTTGCAGTTGAGAAGTTGGAAAAAGAAACAGAGCTTTTTCTTCTTTGGGAAATCCTCCGATTTTTTGATTTGAACGCCTTGGATTCCTCTTTGAGCTTTTTGGAGTGGAAGGATTTGAGTTTGAATGCTTTTCTCTTGATTCAGGCTCAGGCTTTCTCGGATTTTTGATTTGAAATTTTTCTATTTTTCTCTTTTTTCAAACGGGTGTTTTCCCTTTTTATAGATTTCTTTTAATCCATTTTTGGGAAGAAACTAGCCGTTGGAGTGTACCTGGAAACAAAATATATCCGTTAGAAATTAGGTAAAAAGAAATATTACCGTTAGAGCTGATCTGGCAATTTAAATTTTCGTTCCAGACAGGTTGGAGTCGGCTCCAACTTTTCAGGTGTCGGCTCCAGTCGTTTTTCCAAAAATAGAAAGTTCTGAGTTCGTTGAGGAGTCGGCTCCGAAAAAGTAAGTGTCGGCTCGCCATCAGGTGTCGGCTCCCGAATACTGTGTGTGTCGGCTCCAATGCTCAAAAAATCAACGTTCTGTCCCCGCATCGGAGTCGGCTCCAGACACTGTAAGTGTCGACTCCGAAACTCTGGGTGTCGGCTCCGGACCGTATCAAAAATCAGAAAAAATTTGAATGGCCATGGGGTCGGCTCCAGGATTCTAGGTGTCGACTCCAGGTTCTGAAACTTTGAAACTTGAATTTTGCATTGATTCAAAACACGTTTCTTAATTCATTTAAATTGATCAAATATTTTAAGTCCTGAAACACTTGTCAAATCCATTAGTAATCAAATAAATATACTCAATTCCTTTATTAATCATCAAAATCAATAATTGGGTCAACAATCTCCCCTTTTTGATGATTATAAAAACATTGAGTATATGCATAGTATTCTTAAATTAAAATTTTCAAGAGATGATCCTCACAAGTAAGCTCCCCCTGAATAAGGTAGCTCCCCCTATGAAGTTCAAATTATCAATTGTTCTTTTTTAAATAAATGCAATTAAAGCATAACTAATCAATGCATCAACATAACTTTCTCCAATTAATCAATCAATCTAATAATGCATATACGACATAACTTTCTCCCCCTTTTTTGTAATCAACAAAAAGAAAAAAAGAAGTTAAGTCAAAGATAAAATTGATAGATCAAAAGATAATTTCATTGCATCAAAAGTATTACAAAATGAACTGAACTTTGACATTACATTAAACTTCATCATATCAAAAACTTTCATTAATCAAAATTAAACTTTCATTACATCAACATTACATCAAAATTCATTACATCATTACATGAAGATCAAAAATTAGTTCTAATAATCCTTGTTAAATGATCTACAATCTTCTGCATTCCTTCACTGAAGCTTGACGTAGTCTTTTAATCTTTCATCAACAAAAGTACAAGCAGTGATAATTTTATCTTGTAACTCGGCATTGCACTTTGAATAGGTTTCAGAATCTCCACAAATGTCTTTAAGTTCTTCAAAATGTTCTTCAAATCACCACTTAAAGATCCAGTAGAAGAGCTAAGAGTTGATTCAATTTTGGCAATCCGATCATCTAATGAATAAAGAGTTTCTTTAAGATTCATAAATTTGTTGTCAAACTCAGTCTTCAATTCATCCTTCTGAGCAGCAAGAAGATTTGAGTTGCTCTAACTGAAGGTCTGAAAATCCGACTGATGAAGTAGATGAAGTAGATGGAATCACTGGTACTGGGCAGGAGCAGGAGCAGGACTACTAGGATGTGGAGATGGAATCCTCATAGACGGACCAGCCTCACAAGATGCAGAATGTCTAGGCTCAGGGGCTCTCTCATCCAAGTTCCCTTTCCTTTCCCATGACCATTAACTTACAAATCCCATTCGATGAAAGTGGCCAAACTATAATAATCAGTATGTCTCAGGCTTCTTGGAGGGTTCATTATCCAAAATTACAACCCCTTGGCTTCTGAATACCATAGTTAAGATCATGCCGTAGGGTAGTGACGATCTTCTCTTTCCTCCAGCCTCGGCCATGTAAAATATCATCATAGCAGCTAGATTAATGGGCTGACCGGTCAATACACTATCCATCACAACAATGTCCCGCTCGGAGACATACTCAAAACGTCCGGTCTTTGGAAAAAATTCTGCTGCAAATGTTGTGTAACAACCTTAATTCCAAGGGCAACTGATTAGCCCTAATTTCCTCAAATTCAGTAACCTCTCTCCTAACATCCTTGATAGGGCAGCTGATCTCTCACTGTGCACATCAGCAGCTAATCCAGTAATGGGATGCTCAGGAGATTTCCTAATTTTGAAATGTAAGGTGAATCCTTTTCCTCTAACAGTGCTTACTAAACCACCATCTCCTCTTGCTAAATTAAAGTAAAATTCCTTTACTAGGCTGGGTAGTAGGAACATCAAGAGAGCATACTTTATCCCATCCAAGCTCCTTAAGTTGCCTACCAATCGAAAAACCCTCGGATTCAAAAAGTTCGAAATCAACTTTTCTTCCCATAGTGATTACCCTCCCTGCTAGGGTATCTACCTGAGGTGAAGTGGCGTTAGGATTGTCTGAATCGGTGGAGGAATCTTCACTTGGAGACGGCTCGCGGACGGGTCGCCTTACGGAACGCTTCCGGTCACCACGGTCGCTCCAATCACCGAACCTCTCCTCTTAGGCGCCATTGAATCCTAGGAAGGCTTGAGAGAAGTGGAATTAGAGATGGGAGGTTTTGGAAGAGTTTTGGAGGGATTTGGTGGAGGATTCGAAGAGTAATGAAATGACGAGGTGTCGACTCTGCCCTAATAAATCGATTTTGGAATCCCAGGTGTCGACTCCCGCAAAGTCGGGTGTCGACTCCAAATCGCTAACACAGTCAGCGCTCGAACTGGAGTCGGCTCCACTTACGGGTGTCGGCTCCAAGGTCAGGGACCGAGAGCGACACAGTCAGAGGTGTCGACTCCTCATTCTGAGGTGTCGACTCCAATGACAGTTTCAGAGAAAAATAATTGAAATTCAACCATCTGAAACTTGTCAAAATAATTTTATAAAATCTTGATAAAATTTTGGAGTATTAAGAATCAAATACCTCAGATGACTAGATAATTTGTCCTTAAAATTATGAAAGGAATATCAAGAAATTAATATAATCTAGATAGTCATTCCTTAAGTTTCAAAATCAATCCAAAGGGTCACATATCCCTAATTCACCTCTAAGATAACAAAATCTCTCTTCACTCAAAGGTTTTGTAAATATATCAGCTAATTGTTCTTCAGTATTAACATATTCAAGACAAATTTCATTATTAGCTACATGTTCTCTTATAAAGTGATATCTAATTTCAATGTGTTTTGTTCTTGAATGTTGAATTGGATTTTTAGTTAGATTTATTGCACTTGTGTTATCACATCTAATTGGAGTTTTATCAAGTGTTATGCCATAATCTTCAAGTTGTCTCTTAATCCAAAGGATTTGAGCACAGCAACTTCCAGCTGCAACATATTCTGCTTCAGCAGTAGATAATGCAACCGAATTTTGCTTTTTGCTAAACCAAGAGATTAAGTTACTTCCTAAGAATTGACATGCTCCACTTGTGCTTTTTCTATCTAATTTACATCCAGCATAATCAGAGTCAGAATATGCAATCAAGTTTAATGTTGAGTCTCTAGAATACCATAAACCTACATTTTTAGTTCCACTTAAATATCTTAAGATTCTTTTTACAGCAATTAAATGAGATTCTTTAGGTTCAGATTGAAATCTAGCGCACAAACATACAGCAAACATTATATCTGGTCTACTAGCTGTTAAGTAAAGAAGAGATCCGATCATACCTCTATAATATTTTGATCTACTTTCTTACCATCTTCATCTTTGTCCAATTTGCATGAAGGACTCATAGGAGTTCCAAGTGGTTTGATTGACTCCATTCCAAACTTCTTGAGAGTTCTTTTGTGTATTTGGCTTGATTGATGAAAATTCCTTCTTTGCTTTGTTTGATTTGAAGTCCTAGGAAGAAGTTGAGTTCTCCCATCATGCTCATTTCAAACTCACCCTGCATTAACTTAGCAAATTCTTGACATAACAAATTGTTAGTAGCACCGAATACAATATCATCAACATATATTTGTACTACTAATAAATCCTTGTCTTTTCTTTTCAAAAATAGTGTTTTATCAACATTTCCTCTTATGAAATCATTTTCAATTAGAAATTTACTTAATCTTTCATACCAAGCTCTAGGTGCTTGTTTTAAACCATATAGTGCTTTGTGTAATTTAAAAACATGATTTGGAAATTCATGATCTTCAAAACCAGGTGGTTGTTCAACAAAAACTTCCTCATTTATAAATCCATTTAAAAATGCACTTTTAACATCCATTTGAAATAAATTGATATGCATATGACATGCAAATGCAAGTAATAATCTAATTGCTTCTAAGTCTAGCTACAGGTGCAAAAGTTTCATCAAAATCAATTCCTTCTTCTTGATTATATCCTTTTGCAACTAATCTAGCTTTGTTTCTAATTACTATGCCATTTTCATCTAATTTATTTCTAAATACCCATTTTGATCCTATAACAGAATGATCTTTAGGTCTATCTACAAGAGTCCAAACATTATTCCTAGTAAATTGATTTAATTCTTCTTGCATAGCTAACATCCAATTATTATCTTTTTCTTCTTCAATAGTTTTAGGTTCAATTTGAGATACAAATGCAAGATGATTATTGATGTTTCTCATTGATGATCTAGTTCTTACTCCTTGAGATGGATCACCTATAATTAATTCTTTTGGATGACCATAGGCATATCTCCAATCTCTAGGAAGATCTACATCATTATGATTTGCATCAACAACATCAACACTAGGAGAATCATTATCTTTAGCTTCTTGTTCATGATCCGAAGATACATCTATATTCAGTTTTTCAATATCTCTTTCTAGAATGTTTGTATCTTCCTCATCATCAATCTTTTCAGAACTTGATGCTAAAGATTCATCAAAAATTACATGAATAGATTCTTCTACAATTAAGTTTCTCTTGTTAAACACTCTATAGGCTTTACTAGATGTTGAATATCCTAAGAAAATGCCTTCATCAGATTTTGCATCAAATTTTCCTAGATTATCTTTACCATTATTATGAATGAAACATTTACAACCAAATGCATGAAAGTAACTTATGTTTGGTTTTCTATTATTCCATAGTTCATAAGGAGTTTTCTTAATGATTGGCCTAATTAAAGCTCTATTAAGAATGTAACATGCCGTGTTTATAGCTTCCGCCCAAAAGTATTTTGGTAGGTTGCTTTCACATAGCATGGTACGGGCCATGTCTTCTAAGGTTCTATTTTTCTTTCAACTACTCCATTTTGTTGTGGTGTTCTAGGTGCTGAAAAATTATGATGAATGCCATTTTCTATGCAAAAGTTTTCAAATAAATGATTTTCAAATTCAGTGCCATGATCACTTCTTAGAGACACTATGGTGTTGTTTTTCTCATTTGTGACCTTCTTGAAGAATTTCAAAATAATGGAAAGGTCTCATCTTATGAGCTAAAAACAATACCCAAGTGTATCTAGAATAATCATCTACAATCACAAGACCATATTTCTTTCCTCCTAGACTTGTGGTTCTAGTAGGTCCAAAAAGATCCATGTGAAGTAGTTCAAGTGGCCTAGAAGTGGAAACAATATTTTTAGTTTTGAAAGAATTTCTAGTTTGTTTTCCAAATTGACATGCATCGCAAATTTTGTTATTTTCAAAATCTAGTTGTGGAAGTCCTTTTACTAAATCCATTCTAATTAATTTTGAAATAAGGTGTGTGCTTGCATGACCTAATCTACGATGCCATAACCAACCAATCTCATTCATATTAGCATTATTAGCAACTAAGCAATGATTACTAGTAGACAAATTGTCTAAATCAATCAAGTATACATTGCCATTTCTATTTCCAATAAAAATAATGCTATTATCAATGGGATTAGAAACAGTGCAGATTGATGCTTCAAATGATACTTTAAAACCTTTATCACATAATTGACTAATACTTATTAGATTATGTTTTAAACCATTAACATATAAGACATTTTCAATATATGTGGAGGGAGTTATTTGAATTTTACCAAACCCCATGATTTGGCCTTTGCCATTGTCACCAAATGTAACAACTCCTCCTCTTTTGCTCTCAAGGGTGATGAATTGATCCTTGTCACCCGTCATGTGTCTTGAGCAGCCACTATCGAGATACCACTTTCGCTTTGATCTTTTGGCCGCAAGACACTCCTGCAAAAATAATTAAGTCTTATATTTAGGTACCCAAGCCTTCTTGGGTCCTTCATGGTTAGTAGCATAAAAAATTGTTCCTTTGGGAACCCATATTTTCTTGCCTTTACTACTTAAATTTTTGTTACTATTTCTCATGTTACATTCATAGGATTTATGACCTTTCTTGTTACAATAATGACATGTAACATTATCTCTATTTTGTTCTTTTCTAAAAAGTTTTTGACAAATTTTTGTTTTAAGTTAGGTCTATATCCTAAACCAGCTTTATCATATATGGCTCTTTGATTGCTTAATAATAAATTAAGTTTTTCAGAACTATAAGTAAATTTATCAACAATACTTTTATATTTATCAACTTCCTTCTTTAATTTATCATTTTCATTAGAAATTGATTCCTTTTCTTTTGTCAAATTTCTTTTTCAGATTTCAGCATTTTAATCTCATTAGTAAGATTATCTTTTTCTTTGATAAAATTGAGCTATCATTTTTCAAAGACTTGTATTTCTTTTTCAAAATTTTAAAGTCATCTACTAGTTCATTGAAAGCTTCAAATAATTCATCGAAAGCAAAATCATCACAAGGGTTTTCAGAACTTACCTCATCATCCTCGTTTGCCATGAAGCAAATGTTGGCAACCTCTTTTTGTTCTTCCTCCGAAGAGGATTCATCGCTGTCGCTCCAAGTTGCAACATAGGCTTTCTTCTTCTTCTTGAAAGTCTTCTTCAGTTGAGGACAATCGTATCTAAAGTGCCCCGGTTTCTTACACTCATAGCAAATCAAGGGGTCTTTCTCTTGTCCTTGTCCTTTTCCTTTTCTTTTTCTCTTCCATCTTAAATCCAGATTTCTTCTTTTGGAAGGGTCTCTTTCTTCTCATGAATTTTTTGAATTTTCTTGCTAGAAGAGCTGTCTCATCATCATCATCTTCACTATCACTGCAGCTTTCCTCATTTCTGCAGCCTTAAGAGCTATAGTCTTCTTTTTCTTGACTTCCTCCTCTTGATGTTGTTTCATGGTTAGCTCATGAGTCATCAAGGATCCAAGTAGCTCCTCCAAGGGTAATGTGTTGAGGTCCTTGGCTTCTTGGATTGCTGTCACCTTTGCTTCCCAAGTCCTTGGAAGTGACCTAAGAATTTTGCGAACAAGTTCAGAATTAGTATAGGTTTTTCCAAGACTTTTCAAACCATTCACAATATCGGTGAATCTAGTGTACATGCATGCTATAGTTTCAGTTTGCTCCATGCTAAATAATTCATATTTATGAACAAGAATATTTATTTTAGATTCTTTTACTTGGTTTGTACCCTCATGGGTAACCTCTAATCTATCCCAAATCTCTTTTGCGGAATTACATGTAGAAATGCGATTAAATTCATTAGCATCTAATGAACAATATAAAATTCATGGCCTTAGCATTGAGCTGTGCCATTTTCCTATCATTATCATTCCAATCCCTTTCGGGCTTCGGAACAATAGTGCCATCAACAATGTGTGTGGGTGTACTAGGTCCATTAATTATAACACCCATAATTCATAATCAGAAGCTTGAATGAATATCCTCATTCTTGCTTTCCAATATGAATAGTTGGAACCATTAAATAAGGGAGGTCTATTTGTAGAATGACCTTCAGCAAATGATCCAACTTGAGCTGCCATTTGGATCTTTAGCTCTTGATCGTGTGATCAAATCAATGAGCACTTGCTCTGATACCAATTGTTGGCCCAGATGGCAACCCAAGAGGGGGGGGTGAATTGGGTTCTTTAAAAATTTAAACCTTTTAAAACTATTGCTTTAAGTTAAATGAAATTAATTGCAATGCAAATATAAAGCACAAACAAGGAGATAGAGATAGAGATAATGAATGCACGACAAACACAAGGATTTTATAGTGGTTCGGTGTATCCAACACCTACGTCCACTCCCAAGATTCACTTGGGTCCACACTATAATCAACTAGATTACAGCCGAGTTGTTTTACAAGATCACAACTCAAACTTGTTGTTTTCCTCCGGGATCACAACGAACCCAGCCGGTTTTCCGGGCTCACCAGCACAAAACCCTAAACTCAAGCTAATCTAGCTTGACCCGAGGTTAACAACCTCCACTAGTTCAATCCCCTTGATAGAACTAGCACAAACAAATATAAGAATGTTTTACAATGATTCACAGCTCCTTAAATGAGCAAATATTCAAATAAATAAACAAGTTTAGAAAAGCCTGTTTGAGATGATTGAATTTGAGCTTTTCTTCTTTTCTTCTTTTCCTCTTCTCTTTGGAATGATGAATCAAGCCTCAGCTTTAATTCCTCACAGTCGTTGCAGTTGAGAAGATTGGAAATGGAAGAAACGAGCTTTTTCTTCAATTTGGGAAATCCACCGATTTTTTGATTTGGGCGCCTTGGATTCCTCTTTGAGCTTTTTGGAGTGGAAGGATTTGAGTTTGAATGCTTTTCTCTTGAGATTCAGGCTCAGGCTTCTCGGATTTTTGATTTGAAATTTTTCTATTTTTTCGTCTTCTTTTCAAACGGGTGTTTTTCCCTTTTTATAGATTTCTTTTAATCCGTTTTTGGGAAGAAACTAGCCGTTGGAGTGTACCTGGAAACAAAATATATCCGTTAGAAATTAGGTAAAAAGGAAATATTACCGTTAGAGCTGATCTGGCAATTTAAATTTTCGTTCCAGTTAGGTTGGAGTCGGCTCCAACTTTTCAGGTGTCGGCTCCAGATCGTTTTTCCAAAAATAGAAATTTTGAGTTCGTTGAGGAGTCGGCTCCGAAAAAGTAAGTGTCGGCTCGCCATCGTCAGGTGTCGGCTCCTGAATACTGTGTGTGTCGGCTCCCGAATGCTCAAAAAATTAACGTTCTGTCCCCATCGGAGTCGGCTCCAGACACTGTAAGTGTCGACTCCGAAACTCTGGGTGTCGGCTCTGAAACTCTGGGTGTCGCTCCGGACCGTATCAAAAATCAGAATAAAATTTGAATGGCCATGGGGTCGGCTCCAGGATTCTAGGTGTCGACTCCAGGTTCTGAAACTTTGAAATTGAAGTTTTGCATTTGATTCAAAACATGTTTCTTAATTCATTTAAATTGATCAAATAATTTTAACTCCTGAAACACTTCTCAAATCCATTAGTAATCAAATAAATATACTCAATTCCTTTATTAATCATCAAAATCAATAATTGGGTCAACAATCTCAATCTGAAAGAGAACTCCTCCCATGACCAACCGAAGAAAGGCTACCTCCGAAGCCCGAGATCAGGTCGCCTCCCAAAGGCCTGATCCGGTGAGCAGTTTTGCGCCACCACCACCGCCAGTTGAGACTCCATCGCCACTGGAGGCCCCGGTGACCCAGGACCAGTTCACCTTACTGGTCCAACAAGTTCAGCTTCTGGCCCACCTGATTCAGGGGCGCTCCGAAGCCCCCCGTCTGGCTGCTCCTGCCCCTCGCTCTCCTGAGGAGGATGCAGCCCCCGCTCATCCAGCGATCTCTTCTTCCGGCCCACATGGGGTTGCGAACCCCCCTCGCCGTCCCAAGGAAGCTGAGCCAGCTCCCCAAGAAGCCCGCATCAAAGATCTCCCTAGATCTCGGCGGGCCCGATCCCTCTCCCCGGTGTACTCTCGCCATGATTCAACACCGTTTCAGTATCCTCCTCGTCCTGCCCCTTCTGCTCTTCCTGATGGGGAGATCCGCCGCCAACTCCAAGAAATGCATCAAGAGGTAGACGCCGCTAAGCAGGCCCATCCGCTTCAGAATAAGGCGGAGCAGGGCATCCCCTTCTCTAAGAAGATCATGGAGGAAGTGATTCCCTCCCACGTCAAGCTGTCCGCCATCGAGCCTTATCATTGCTCCTCCGACCCCGATGACCATCTCAGCATCTTCCGATCTATCATGATGTTCCACGGGGCATCAGATGCGATCCTCTGCCGCGCCTTCCCTTCCACCCTCAGGGGATCTGCCCGAACCTGGTTCAATGCTTTGAAGCCAGGTTCCGTTAATTCATTTGACGAGCTGAGCTGCCTTTTCATCAGTCAGTTTGTTAGCAACCGCCATCACCGACGGAGATCCGACTCCCTCTCTGAGGTTAAGTAGAGAGAGGGGAAGTCCTTGAAGAAGTATCTCGGCCGTTTCAACACGGCCATGCTGGAGGTGGACCATCTTAATTATGAGGTGGCCATGTCCACCCTGGAGGGCGGAGTATTGAAGGAGAAAGACTTTTACCTGGCGCTGGAGGTCAGCTACCCTCCTAACCTCTCCGACATGATGGCTCTGGCAGACAAGTATGCTAGAGTCGAGGAATCACGGAGAGCCACTCGAGCCGAGCTGACAAAGAAGAAGGAGCCCAAGGGCTCATATAAGCACCGACCTGCTTGCCAGCCAAGTCCGCCTCGCCACCAAAGGATTCCCCAGCCACCGCCAGGGAACCGCACTCGGAGCCTGCCTAGGAGGTTCCACCGGTTTACTCTGCTTACTGCCCCAAGAACGGAGATCCTCATGGAAATCGAGCGCCAACTCCCTCGACCTCCTCCTCTTCAAGGGAATGCGGCCCGGAGAGATCCCGCCAAGTATTGCCGCTACCACCGTGACCATGGCCATGACACTAAAGAGTGCTGGCAACTAAAGAATGAGATCGAAAGGCTCATCCAGCGAGGTAGACTGGACCGGTTCAGGGGAGCCCCCGAGACAAGAAACGGGGGCGATCGCCGGCTTGAGCCCCAGCAGCAACCTCCTCCCCCTCCAAATCCTCCGGTCGCTGGCCACATTAATGTGATTGAGGCGGTCGGCAGTCCTTCAGGCAGGAGGGATGATGAAGAAGGTTCGGCGCCGAAGAAAGCACGACCTGACGAGCTTTCTTTCTCCAACGATGACTTCCAGGGGATACAGTTCCCGCACGATGATGCATTGGTTGTATCTCTTAATTTGAACAACTATGATGTAAGAAGAATTCTCATTGATAGTGGAAGCTCCATCAACGTTTTGTACCTCGATGTGTTTGTGAAGATGAAACTTCTCATGGAGAATCTCCGAGCCGTGGACTCCACCTTAATGGGGTTCACCGGCGATGTCATTACCCTGGAGGGGGTTGTAACCTTGGCGGTCCGAGCAGGAACCTGGCCCCGCGTGGCCACTGTGTATACAGATTTCCTGGTGACCAAGCTCCGGTTTCCCTACAATGCAATCTTGAGAAGACCCGGCTTGATGTCCCTTAGAGCCGCCATCTCCATCCCGCATATTGTTATGAAGTTCCCTACCGAGCGAGGGGTAGGCGTAGTTCGGGAAAGCCAGTCTATAGCTCGGCAGTGTTTCGTCACCAACCTGCAATCCAGATTGCCCGAGGTCAATGGACTGGACGCTCGGGAGGATTTCGCCGAGCAGCGAGGAGAACCAGCCGAAGAGCTGGAGGAAGTGCCATTGGACGAAGCTCGGCACGACCGAACCATAAGGATCGGGTCGCTATTGAAAGGGAAGCCCCAGCTGGAGCTGATCGACTTTCTCCGAAGGAATGCTGATGTCTTCGCCTGGTCAGCCTCAGATATGCCTGGGATCAGCCCAGACATCCTCGTCCACCACCTTAATGTGGACGAGATGTCCCGACCTATGAAGCAAAAGAAAAGAAGCTTCGTCCCTGACCGGCAGAGAGCAATTGAAGAAGAGGTGGGCAAGCTCATCAAGGCAAACTTCATTCAGAAGGTAAATTATCCAAGCTGGCTGTCCAATGTTGTTATGGTGAAGAAGTTGAATGGCAAATGGTGAATCTGCATCGACTTCACCGATCTTAATAAGGCATGTCCGAAGGACAGCTTTTCTCTCCCCCGGATCGACCAGCTCGTGGATGCCACCTCCAGCCATCAGATGCTGACCTTCATGGATGCATACTCAGGCTATAACCAAATTTGGATGGCACTGGAGGATGAAGAAAAGACCGCCTTTATAACCGACCGAGGTACCTATTGCTATCGTGTCATGCCCTTTGGTCTGAAAAATGCAGGCGCCACTTACCAAAGGTTGGTAAACAAAGTCTTCAAGGAGCAAATCGGTCAGAACATGGAGGTGTACGTTGATGACATGCTAGTGAAGAGCAAGGAAGCATCCCGACATATTGGGGATCTTTCTGAAAGCTTCGCGACACTCCGGAAGTATCGGATGAAGCTCAATCCAATGAAGTGCACCTTCGGTGTCACCTCGGGGAAGTTTCTGGGCTTCATGGTTTCCTAGCGAGGCATCGAAGCCAACCCGCAGAAGATTCAAGCCCTCCAGCAAATGGTGCCCCTAGCATCTCTCAAAGAAGTCCAGCGCTTGACGGGAAGGATTGCGGCCCTCAACCGCTTTGTGGCTCGATCGGCCAAGAGGAGCCTTCCTTTCTTCAAAGCTCTTCGATCTACCAAAAACTTTCAATGGACTCCTGAGTGCCAAAAGTCATTCGAGGATCTCAAAAGATATCTTGGCTCACCACCCCTCCTCAGCAGCCCCAATGCGGGAGAAGTGCTGTTTCTGTACCTGGCAGTTTCTGAAGGTGCAGTTGGCTCGATTTTGGTCAGAGAAGAGAAGAAGACCCAAAAGCCGATCTACTATGTCATTAAACTGCTCCAGGATGCCAAGACGAGGTACACCCAAATCGAGAAGCTGGTCTTGGCCCTGGTAATATCGGTTTGAAGATTACGACCATATTTCTAAGCACATTCTGTGATGGTCCTTACCGACCAACCTATCAAGGCAGTGGTCCGTCGCCCCGAGACATCAGGAAGAATGGCTAAGTGGGCCGTTGAGTTAAGCGAGCATGATATCTGTTATCAACCTCGCCCGGCCATCAAAGCCCAGATTCTAGCTGATTTCCTCCTTGAGTGCACCATCCCGGAAGATGGCTCCACTCCGGACTCCCCCGAGCATCCAAGATCTGACACCCTATGGCTCCTTCACGTCGACGGATCCTCCAATGCCAATGGCTCTGGTGCTTGTTTGATCCTCACCAGCCCCGAGGGGACGACCTTTGAGTACGGCGTTCGATTCTCCTTCCTAGCCTCCAACAACGAAGCCAAATATGAGGCCCTACTCGCTGGACTCCGAATCGCCCATGATCTGAAAGTGAAGAGGCTAAATGCCTTTACCAACTCTCAGTTGGTAGCCGGGCACATGCGGGGCGAATTCGAGGCCCGGGAGCCAAACATGATTCGGTATCTCCAGCAGGTGCAGGACTTGCTTTCCCACTTTTCTGAATTTGAAGTTCTCCAGATCCCCAGATCCGAAAATGCTCATGCTGATCTATTATCCCGACTGGCGACTGCGGAATCAATGAGTTCTGAACAAAAGTTTCACCTAGGAATTCTGAAAAAACCTAGCATCGCGGAGGCAGATCGAGTGATGCAGATTGAGGTCGAGCCATCCTGGTTCGACCCAATATTAAAGTATCATAAAGAAGGGTCGTTCCCAACCAACCACAAGGAAGCAAGGAAGCTGAGATTGCAAGCTACCCATTATGTGATGATCGATGACCAGCTGTACAAGTGGTCCTTTTCCATGCCGCTGCTCAAATGCCTCCACCCGTCCGAGGCTGATTATGCTCTTCGGGAGGTGCACGAAGGAATCTGCGGCAACTACCTGGAGAGTCGATCTCTGTGCCACAAGGTACTGTGCCAGGGATATTACTGGCCTACCATGCAAAAGGATGCCGATGATCTCGTCCGAACCTGTGACCCGTGTCAGAGGCACTCCAACATCCAGAGGCTCCCTCTGCTAGTTTGGTCCCTATTTCCTCCGCTTGGCCTTTTGCTAAATGGGGGATGGATATTCTTGGCCCTTTTCCCCTTGCCACTGGATAGAGGAAGTTCTTGTTCGTCGCCATTGACTACTTCACCAAGTGGGTCGAGGCCGAAGCAGTAGCCAGATAACCGAAGCTCGGGCCCGGGACTTCGTGTGGAGATCAATCATTTGTCGCTTTGGCCTCCCGCATACCATCATCACCGATAATGGCAAGCAATTTGATAATCCCATGTTCCGGGAGTTCTGCGAGGATCATGGCATCAATCATCATCTCACCTTAGTAGGACATCCACAAGCCAACAGAGAAGCCGAGGTAACAAACCGGACCCTACTTTAAGGGATTAAGGCTCGACTTGCCAGAGCCCGAGGCAGATGGGCGGACGAACTTCATCATGTCCTATGGGCCTACCGCACTACCCAGAGAATCCCCATCGGCGAGACCCCGTTCCAGATGGCCTTTGGCATGGAAGCCATCATCCCTGTGGAGATAGGCCTCCCCTCTCCACGGGTGGAAAGCTATTCAGAAGAAACTAATCATGAGCAGCTCCGCACCAATCTCGACTTGGTGGAAGAGATCAGGGAAAAGGCTCAAATCAGAATGGCCACGTACCAGCAAAGAGTGGCCCGCTACCATGCCTCCAGAGTCAAGGGTAAATCCTTCTCGCCTGGCAATCTTGTCCTCCGAAAAGCATCCGTCTCCAAGCCACTGGAGCAAGAAAAATTATCTCCAAACTGGGAAGGCCCCTACCAAGTAGCGGAAGTCATCGGGCCCGGCACCTACAAGCTCCAGGACCTGAGCGGGAGATCCATTCCCTGGACGTGGAGTTCAGATAACCTCCGTATATATCATCAATAGAGTACACTCTCTATAGACTTACCTCATTTACAGCTTCGACATCCTTTTCTATTATCTGCGGCCCGATCGCTGCGGTCATTTTTCGGAAAGTCATAATGGAAAACAGATGCCGCTTATGCATCCATGCTCAACACAACCGAGCTATCTCCTTGAGCTAAATCTCTGTACTACAGTTGGACCAAACCTTGAGCTAAATCTCCGTACCTCGGCTGGGCCAAGCCTGTGAATTAAACTTTCGTACTTCGGCTGGGCCGAGCCTTCGAATTAAATCTCCGCACCTCGGCCGGGCAAAGTTCTACTCAATAAAGACTTCGTATGGCCAAGCATTCCCGATGCAGTTGGGAGCCGAGCGTTCTCAAAAACTTAGTTCGAATTCGGGCCGCTTACAAGCCCCGGCCGAACCAACCGATCTCCAAAAATTAGTTCGAATTCGGGCCGCTTACAAGCCCCGGCCGAACCAACCGATCGCCAAAACTTAGATCGGATTCGGGCAGCTTACAAGCCCCAGCCGGACTAGATAGTCTCCAAAACTCAGTTCGGATTCGGGCAGCTTACAAGCCCCGGCCGAACCAAACATCGAAGAAACTTTGTTCAAGGTTCGGGCAGCTTGCAAGCCCCGGCCGGATCAAATAGTCTCCAAAAACTTCATTCAGATTTGGGTAGCTTACAAGCCCCGGCCGAATCAAACGTCAAAGAAACATCGTTCGGATTCGGACAGCTTACAAGCCCCGACCGAATCAAACGCTAGAGAAGTATCGATCGAGTCCGGGCTGCTTACAAGCCCCGGCCAGATCAAATAATTCCCAAAACATTGCTCAAGATTCGGGTAGCTAACAAGCCCCAATCGACACAAAGAATAAAAAACCCCGGTCAAAGCCGAGGTACATCACTTGTCGAAAACCCCGGCAATAACCGAGTGATATCCTAAGCTCCGGCCTAGTCAAGTAATCTCTTCGACGCTCTGACGCAACTAAGGCGTCCTACTATACCTCGGTAGAGGAAAACGACCTCCCATTACTCAACAGCAAAGACATGCCACGAGCTGTCATTCCCCGAAGAAACACCTGCTTCATTCTACAAACAGGATCACGCTTACCTCGTGAGTTCAAAGGACCGCCCAGGTCCCCCTCTTATTCAAACATGGATATACGCTTCCTCCGCTGAGGGCCGAACATTGGCCGTAGCAAGAACAAAGCAGCAATAGTGCTGCCAAAATATGCTGCAACATAAAAAGCTTAATATGGGAGCAACAACTCTCAGCGCAAAAAGAAGCAGGTGCTAAAGAAAGAAGGAATCAAAACTTTCTTTATTTCCTCATCAAAAGAAAAGTTAAAACATCCTGAAAGGAGTTGCAAGTGCATCAAAGCACAAGAAATAAAAATGAGTAAATAGCTCGGCCGAACTGCTTCAGTCAGCTTCGATTAATAATGACATTTCGGCATCTGATCCAAAAGATCAGGCGACCAGCCAGCTCACCCTAATAGATAGCAAGGCCGGCTTCCCACGGGTCCTCTAGATGAATTAAGAGATCCAAAAAGAGGCGCAGACCCGTGGATGCTGATGCTAAGGAAGCTTCCCCCTGGGTGGAATGCTGGGCTGCAGGTCGCTGCCCGATTGAGAGAGATAGGGGACAATCAGCCCCGCACTGCTCTCAACTCCCTCTTCGCATGGCGGAAGATTCCCTGCACGGAGGGGCTAAGCATCCAGCCAGAGGAAGAATGAAAAGTCTACACATGCTACGGGGGTACATGTGCACTTCCTACCCTGCGACCCCCATAGCAAACCACAAAGGACACACAGGAAGCGCATATGTGCGCTCTCCATGTGATCTCTGCGGACCTCCTGTGTGCTCTCCATATGATCTCCGAAACTCCTCCCTTGAGGATGAGCTGCTCTCCAGTGGCTCCTTCGTTACCCCGACTATCCGTAGGAAGGTGGCTTACAAAAGGAAAACTCAGTCCCTCCACTCTCAGCTTCAAGGATGCAGACATCATGAAAACTTTCATAGCTCACAGAGAAGAAAATTTTGGGGATGGCCTAGTACGGCCCCTTCCTCCCCTTTTTATAGGAAAAATGAACCAGGAGCAGCTGTTAAAGCAGAAAGCCCCAAAATTCAAAATGCCCTATCCGCGCTACCACGTGGCCTCCCAGGATGAAAACAGCACCCTTCAATGCGCGCCAAACGCATTGTTCAGCCCATGATGTACGCCAGAAGATTTTCTCTGATCCCAGATCATAGGTCTTAAATGCATAAAATCACTCGCTGATCTTAGAGATACGGGCGGACCTGGAAAATCACCCGGTGAAAATGATACCCTCCAATGGCAAACAAGCGCTTACGTCGTACATCGAAACAACCCGCCTTGGAAAAAGCCGACATAATAAGTGTCCCTGAAAAGTGCCGAGGCAACCTTTCGCAAACCACAGAGCCGTATTATCCTTTTCGGCAAAGAGAAGATCAGCTCCTTGGAAAAGGCAAAAGCATCGACAGAGTCTTAAAAAGGGTGCAGAAGCCAAGTACTCCTCAATAAACATACCTCGGTATTCCTTCCTCCGGCTCAACTGCCCATTGCATATAACGTAAGCCGAGACATTGCCTTGCGTTTTAACCCAAGGCCAAAACGATCTCCATACTTTGAAATAAACCAAAGTATCTCCTTTCCATTCAGTATGACTGCACGTGATCTTGTACTTTTGTCCAATCTAAAGTAACTGCTTTTATCTCAATGGTAACGGGACACGCTATAAGCCCCGACCTACACCCAGAATGCGTAAGCATTGGATAAGGTTGGAGTACACGTTCTGGGAATATAAGCCCTGGCTAAGGCCAGAGTGCATCTTTTGTCAAAAACCTTAACAAAAATCGAGCGATATGCAGCGCCCCGACTGAAACCCATGAGCCCCATTTAACTCGGTCGAAACAAGGATGCTGTGTCGGAGGTTCCCCAGGAGAATATTTCGTTCCGTAAGACTTGGACGATAAAAGAAAAATTTCAGAAATGGCAAACAAACAAGAAAGTTCCAATAAACCTTTCTTCGTTCATTACAAGAGGGGAAAACCAAAGAAAAAATACATTAGCCCTCACAGGGGCTTGCTACTCTCTTCAGATGCCGCTGAACGCTCCCCGTGCCGCAGAGCCGAATCAGCCAATTGCTGTCAAAGGGACGCCACCTCCCGCTCCAGCCTACTGTTGATTTGGCGAAGGAGCTCGATCTCTCTTGCCGAGACAACCATGTGTTGCCCAGCCATTCTCCGAACTTGCTCGCGGTCCATGAGTAAAGACGCCAAAACCTCCGCATCAACGGTTATCGTGGTACGACCCCGATGAGGCACCCCAAAGCTGCCAACAACGCTGCTTGGCATCCCAGTCGACTTCCCTCCATTCTCGGAAGCCATCCTGTTACTGTAAGCTTGGACAGGCCAACAGGAGATCGGCAGAAGAATTGGTTAACAATGGCGTACCACCCATCGGTATTTAAATTACCTCGGGCGAGCATCCAGATTACCCGAACCGTCAGTTCCAACGCCACTACCATAAAGTCTCGCCACGCATCATCGCTTCGTGGCCACGTGCGGGAAGCGAGGAATCACTCCCCCTTTACTGAAAAGAATAAATAAATGACGGCGCACCGGTAAACATCCTTCTCTTTGGGACCAAACTCCCTTCGAAAGGCGCACCCGCCTCTTCGCCTTGCACGGGCTGAGTTACCCAACTTCGACTCTAACCGGATACCTCTGCAATCCTTGGCCATCACATACCGAGCCATCTTATCTCTTGGCCTAAGCCGAGCAATCACATCACTCAGCTTCATCAGAACTATCTTATTTCTCGGCCTAAGCCGAGCTATCACGTCACTCGGTCCCAGCCGAGCTATCCCTATACCTCGGCCTCGACCGAGACATTTATTTAAACCTGAACTAAGTCGGCCGAAGAACACAAACAAGTCATAACTTGTTCGCAGTCGAAAGGAAGTCTGCAATAAAAAGATTGGCTAAAAAGGCAAGCAAATGGGGGCCGAGGGCCCATTCATTGAAAAGTTGGACCAAACATGTCTAAAAAAGGCAAAAGTACACAAATAACTCTCAAGGTCAGGAGCTGGATCAGTTCCAGCAGTGCCCTCAACAACGCTCGAGGAAGCCTGGCTCGTTTCGCCCACTTCAAAGGTTGTCGTTTCCTCGGCGACGGATTGAGGCATCCTTCAGGGACCACGGCCTCACTAGCATGCAGAATAGCGTCGAGGTCAACGTCCGAAGCATCATCGTATTCATCCTCTTCAGCTCTTGGGGTACAAGCCTCAGAGGTTTCAACATCCAAGAAGGAGAGGTCCCATTCTGGATGCTCCTTGGATATCTTACTTCGAACGTCCTCCACACCAAGCTGGAAGGTGGCACAGATTGCATCTTGCTCACCCCTGAGTAGGGCGAGCCGCATCTTAGCTTCAGCAGCTTGACTTCGAAGTGAGGTGACCTGCCCCTCAGTTTCAGCAGTTTGACTCTGCAGTAAGGCAATCTGCTCCTTGGTCTCAGCGACCCGCCTTTCGAGCTCTGAGCTCCTCCCTCGGCTAGATGCCAATTCTTCTTGCAGGGTCCGCATCTGGCTCCGGTTCTCCAGCTCCGCCTTCTTCATCTGCAAAAATAGAGTTAGCCAGTACCACGCTGAGCCAACAAGGGAAGCCAACAAGGGGTAGTACCATACCTCCTTCTCCTGCCAGGATAACTTCTGGGTCAGCTCCTTGACCTCATCAAAAGCCCTTAATTTATCGGCCTTAACCCGCTCGATTCTGCCCTTGAGATCGCTGATCTTCGACTGCCTACTGTTAGCTTCTCCCCAAGCTTGGGAGAGCTCACTATCGAGTTGGGTTATCTTTTCCTGGTTCCATTTGATCCTGTCATCCCTGTCAGCTATACCACGGTTGAGCTGCCGCACCTTCTCCTCCAGTTCGCTGAGCATTTTGTTCAGGCGATTTCTCTCCTCGATGGCTTCTCTCCTCTGCTTGCCTAGGCTCGCACTAAACTGTTTCTTGACAGTCTCCATTTCTCCAGCATGCCTAGATTTGATCTGCGATAACTCCAGGCATGCGTCATCATACCTCGCCAGGAGCCCTCGTAGCTCTTTAACTTCGAGCCTCAGCTTGGACACGTCATCTAGGGCGGCCTGATACAGCACCCTCATCTTCGCCAAATTCTCATTGGCGGTACCCAGAGCTTGTTCAAATGTATCAGACGCCTTCGCTCGCGATCGAAGCTCGGCGCTGACTCTCCTGGCCTGGGCGCTGGCCCCTGTCGCCAGGTTCAAGCGCCAGCATAGCGCCCTAGTGATCAAAGCACTATGTAGAATGAAGCACAAGTGAGAAGAGAGTGACCAAGCTAACCAGAAAGCATTCACTACTCAGGAATAATGACTCACCCGGAAGATGTAGGGCCTGGCTAGCCCCATGAGGGTGGAATTATTGATCTCGGAGAGAAGATGGGCTTCCGTCACCACGCCCCGCTGGCCAAACGCGGCGTCAACCAGGTCTAGGTCTGCGAACTCATTCGCCGAGGGACCTACGCTCGGGTACAGTGCTGACCTTATTAAGGCAACAAATGCCGCTTCGATGACCGATTCCGAGCTACCAGGCTGACCATCGCTGTCCGAAGGATCGGTCCAGGTGACCTCCGACTGAGAAGCCTTTGATCTCTCGGCCTCCCTCAACAGAATTCTAACCTGGGATTCCTCGGATAACTCGGCCAGCCTAGGCGCCAGTTTTCCCGAAACTTTAGTGGAAGAAGCTTCAGCTGCAAGACCTTTACCTTGCTCTAACCCCTTGTCTGAGCTCTTTCCCTCGATCATGGGTACCTACTCCTCCCCCGCAGGCTCCACCAATGCCTTGGTCTGTTCATCAATCTCCCCAACTACTCCAGGAGGAAGTTCTCCAGCCATAGGCTCCTTTTGAGCCTCCACTACAGCCGGCCCAACGTCGCCGTCCCTAAATCTCTCCTGTCCTCCTGCCAAAGCCAGAGGCATTTCCTCACTTGGAGGAGGGCCCTCAGAGGCACCAACCCCCGCCGTGCCAGCCATTGGCTCACCTTCAAAAGAAGAGGCTCTCAGACAAGCCGACGGAGTTTCATCCGGATTGTCTACAATTTCCACCACTAGAGGACAGGGGACCTCAGCAGTCCTCTCCGTATCCTCCTCTGCTTTCAACGCCTCTGCCACGACTGCTTCAACCTCCGGCGAGCGCTCCTCGAAAAAACGAGCCATCTTCTTGGGCTTGCGTTTCTCCCCTCCGCTACTCTCCCTCGGACGCTTACTCATCCCTTTCTTTTTGCGGCCCGATAGTTCAGACTTTTGGATGCGGGAACAGAGAGCAAGCGGTCAGACCGAGACACACTTGCTCGAACAAAGTTGACGGAAAAAAAAAAAAACTTACTATGCGGGTCAAGGAGGCTAAGCCCGGCGGCAAAAAGAGCCTCCTCCGACAGTAAATCGTTAGCCGAAAACGTCCTACCATTGCGAAGGACCTCCAAGTCCTCCTTCTCCTGCTGAGATAGAATCGGATGTGCTTCCACATCTCGAACAAAGTTTCCCCATCCCCGGAAAAATCGGAGCCGATGTTCCCCTCGGCAATAAAAAACCTGACCTTCCACTCCTTTATAGACGATGGCTTATCTGTTATCATCTTGAAAGACCTCCGGAGTCCAATGCAAGGCCACTCTGATTTCCTCCCAGGCATCAGATAATAACAGGCACGGAAGAGAGGAAGTATTGCCGTTACCTGAATCCGAATGCACATTGAGATAAACCCGATGACGCTGCTCCAACTGTTGGGAGCCACCATTGTCGGGCAAATATTGTAAATCTCATGATTTCCTTCACCAAGGGATGAAGGGGAAACTGAAGGCCCACCTTCAGACTGTCTTCATAAAGAAAGACCCAGCGCTCCAGATCTTGCGAAACCCTATGCTCGGGCTCCGGCAATGTCAGAAGGATATCCGAGGGAATGCCATACTTTTGGCGTATTCTCTCCAAATTCTCGGTGGCAATCTCCGAAACCATATCGTCGGGGCTCATCATCCTGCTGGCCGAGAGAAGCACCGAGCAAAATTACAGAGGAAGCAGAGAGCAAGATTCTCCAAAGAAGAACGAAAGAGCGTTGCGAATAGGGACGTCGCCGTTTTGACTTTGCTTTCCCTCAAAGAAATCGCCTTAAGAGAAAGATAGGGCATCCCAACCGAGACGCCCGGAACTGCCATTGCGGACGCCGTAAAAACCAAGATTTGCTACGTGGCAATTCCCCAACCGCTGCCTCAAAGGAGCCTTATGTGATGTGCCCTGTAAAAGCACATCCCACCAAAGCACGGCGGCCGCACAGCATTAAATAGGGCATCATTACGCAGGCTGTCAAACCCGGATCCCTCCGTTCAAGTCATGCCACCTGGAATTATACTCCCTATGCCCGAACTTACGTTTCAAACTAGGGAGTGAAGGGCATGTGTTGAGGGATAAAATTGATGTGCATCAATAATCATGCATGTGGCTAAGGATAGCCATGGTTCCTACTCGCTGTGCAACACCCGCTAGGGATAAGTTGGCCTTGGTAAGTTAGAGCGCCTTAGCCCCTCTCCGAGCCAAGGATTTTCAAGGCGCGGAACACATCTCTCGGCCCCAGCCGAGCTATATCGTCTCTCGGTGCCAACCGAGCTATATCATCTCTCGACCCCAGCCGAGTTATGTCATCTCTCGGCCCCTCTAGCCGATCTCTCCCATCGCTCAGCCTAGCCCGAGCGATATCTATGCCTCTGCGGAATTTGATGCGGGAGAACCCGAATTCATGAGATTCCGAACAGAAATCATATCCGGGAGTGACCTCGGACCCGCGAGAGTGGCCTAGGGCCCTGGAGCCTATGTCCTCACCAAATCTCGAGACATCAACAAGCTCTCCTAGCCATCGATCCCCTAACCAACAAGATACGAATCCTACCGACCTCATAACAAACTGGATTCAGATCCTAACAACTTTCGGACCCACGATGCCCCCAAAAAATTAGGTGATCCTATATAAATAGAATCGTCTGCCGACTCCTCAGGTATGCGCGCTTGCTCACTGGCACTCTCTCGCTCTTTCTGTCTTTGCTTTCGCCATTACCGCTCTGCTCAGAGCCCCTAGAGAGACTCTTCAGCGAGAGCCTTCTCTTCATTTTTGTTGATTGCCGATCTTCACTGACTTGAGCATTGAAGGGTCTTTCGCAGAGGGCCACCCCCAACGCCTCTCGCGTGAGGACTGTTTTATAGGTCCGTCTAGGAGGAAGCCCATCTCGAAGCTCGATCACGCCCAAGTCGAAGGATAAATTCTAACAGCAACACTTTCTATCCTTCGAAGGATGAGAGCTAGTCCCAGCTATCAAATGTTTGAAAAGCCATCCAACAATTGCTGTGGCCTTTTGGAGAAGCAGCAGCTATTGGAGTAGTTTTAAGTGTCTGGACCTTGGAATCTGTCCTAGTTCGGCTGTGATTTCCCCTGTTACTTTGCTTTAGAGGAACCTGAAGTATAAGAAGTACTGAGTCAAGACCAAAGAATGAAGTAGACTATACAATTGTGAACAAGGAAACCAAAACTACTCGTACTTGTTTGATCCCCGCAGGATTCCTGATACCCAATCCTTTCAAATAGCTTCACTACAGGATCATATTTACTAAACTTTAATTAGTCCTTCCGTCAGAACTTGGGATTATGCGATGAAAAAAAAAAGGAAAAAGACTTGCTGCACATCATTCAATGCAGCAAGCGCACATCGGTCGCATAGATTGATCAATTGCGCGTGCCGATACGCATGCGATACGTGATAAGGCTTATTGAACCATTGCATATGCGCCGGCATGTGCAAGCGGCCAATCCATATGACCGGCACCACAATGCGTGCTTACTGCTGCACCGAAGAACGATGCAGCAAGACTTTTTCATAAAAAAATCCTTACCTAGCCGGCCTGCAAACAATTGCCTTTAGTTGTAAGGGTTCTCATTCATTTCAATTTGTGCATAAATTAAGCCAAAAATGGTCATCATGCTTAGTAGTGTGTTGTTTTCTTTAGATTTTGGACTGATACTTTTAGCAAAGAATAATCCTAATTTGTGAATGATTTTTTTCATTGAAATTAGCTTTATACGATCTTTAATCACCTTATAGCTAGTTTTCTTAAATACATAGCTTCAAATATAAATAATATTGAATATGAGCATACCTGTTAATGTGCTTTTATTTACTCCTTTCACATGAGGATACATACGTAATATGAAGTTATTATTCAAGGATTTTATTGTCATATTTATTAAGTGAATATAATATTTCATGATATCCAATGTTGGATGGGTAGGGAAAGGATGCAAATGCTAAATTAATTTTTCAAACCGCATCTAACGGTAAAGCCAATTAAAAATCATGACATAGCACATCGTTGAAGAAGTAAGATCGAGAAGATCATCATCTCTTCTCAAACAGTCAATACAAAAGAGAGCCACTGTTATCTTTAGGGCTCCAAACAGGTTGGGCCAAATCAAGTCGTACTGAATCTCAGCCCAATCTAATTTCATATTCCTATTATAATTTTAAATCTGAACCAAGTCTCTATTTACTAATCAAATTAAATTGTATCAGATCTATAAAAAAAATATTGGACCTAAAAAGTATTTGAGTCAATTTGAGATCAGATATGACTCCAAGTGAACCCAAGATATTTTGCTCGAGGGAGAATTAGATTAGATTACGTTTGCATTTGAATCAAGCATCTAACTATTATTTTAAAGCTCAAATCTCATTAATAATAATCAAATAAAATTTACTAAAAAAATTAAATAAAACTAGAAAGAGCAAACTTAAACTTAAATTTTCATTTAAAAATTTCTAATTTTATCCAAGTAAATGATTATTCTTAAATTTATAAATTATAATTTTAAAATATTTATTAATATATTTAAATACATTATAAAATCTATTACAATAAATAATTAAGTATAAATATTTAAATATAATTAAATGAAAATAGATGAATGGAGATTTATTTGTTAAGATGGTAAGAAAAAATAATTTTAATGAGAGTTCATTTAATGAATTGATAAAAATAATTGAAATAAAAGAATAAAATATTTATATAATTAAGATTTATAAATCCGGAAAAGGTTAAGTCTGATTAGGTCTATCTTTTATCGATTCCAATTAGGCCCAAATGATATATGGATGGAATTTTAAAAAAGAAATCAAGATCTGAATCCAATTCAAGTGTAGATTGGCTCCAATTTTTTAAGCCAATCCAACCTATGGGTCTTTAAACACGAAGCAGTAACGGTCGTCGAACTCCTATTTAGAAAGAAAGAAAAGAAAACTTTGCTCCGAGAGTCATAGCTTGTTTTTTTTTAAAAAGCTCTCTGATCCGGTCTTTGTTGCTGTAGCTCGATGAGTTCGGGCATCTTTTTTTTTTCCCCCTCGGTCCTTTCTACTTGAATTCGTTGGAAACAAAAGAGCGTCGCGACTGCAACGAGGCCGTCGGTGGGTGTGAATATTTGACGAAGCACAGCCTTGAAATTTTACACAAGGCTGTCGGCGGAACCCAGATGCCTGAAACCATGGACCTAATCCTGGATCCAGTTCTTCCTACAAGGCTCCTCGGTGCATAAAGACAAATGCTAATAATAATAATAATAAATTGCTGATGCTTTGTAGAGCACCTGAAATTTATACCACCTATACGTGCCGGGTAAAACAATATAGCCGGTTTCCTTTGCTCGGACTTGCAGGAGCAGCAGGCGAAGCCCGTCTTTTTCCTGTCAAAAATGAACCGTGTCCAGCTCATAGTATTATTGCACGGTTCATAACATTTTATAGTAATAATTTTGTCATGCCAACCTCGCAGCCACATGATAGTAATTAACGTCGACTACCAATCCGTTTGCAGCCACAAATTATCAGCAAGCTAGGTCATACCATTATCCGTTAGGAGAAAGGGACTTCAGTGATCGTAGAGAAATTTCGCACTGCTCGACTATCACATTTCCCGCATTGCAAACCAAATCGCGTTGTGGCCATCCTTTAATGGCGTTGGGGAAGGTGATGATAGAGTTCCATTTCTCCACGCTCTCGGGTTAGTCTCCCATGCCAAAGTTAATTTCCCTTCCTGGTGTTGTTTAATTAGACCTTGTTTTTTGAGTTTTTTTTTTTTAAAGAATGCTTTTGTCTCTTTTAGACGAGTTCGAATCATTATTGCCATAATTTAGTATCACACGATTTGGTTTGATTCCATTTCCACTTTCTATACTATTTGCGCAGATTGTGGTTACCTAATTGATAAGACTAAGTTTAGAGTTACACTCTATGTTCTTAAGACAATTTTATCGCGCAAAGTGCTTACGGTTTGTATCACGATTGTCTCCCAAGATATAACAGTCTTCTTTGATGAATGTAGCACTACAATTCACAAAAAATTTGAACCAAGAATACTTCTCTCTTTTTCTTTGCTTCTCTTTCTTTCTTTGCACTATAGCTATACTTCCCTTGGGAGAGTATGCAAATGCCTAAGAGAGAAGAGGAATTTGGGATTGATTGAATAAAATGCATATATCTAAGGTCCTATTTGTAGCCTTTAGGTGTCTTTTGGATGCATCCTTTTGGGTTTAATTTAATTTGAATTGATTGATCGAATTTGATCAAATATCAGCCTTTGATACATCATTTCACATCATGATATGATGATCAATTGATCATATAAGCCAATCTACATCCTGATATGTCATTTTATCATTGTGATCTAATAAGTCATTGCATGGATTTGATACGCCATTTTACAATTGAAATGATTATCTTATCATCAACGACATGATCGAATGGACACCTTATCATCAACGGTCCACAGTTGACCAGTCAGCGGATCAGATGTGCGCTGATAGATCGACACTGCCGCGATCGCGATCATGATCAATCATCGCATCTCAGTGTTCGATCCTAACCTTTCATCCTATTGATCTTTGGATTCAATCTAGTCCTCTTATCCGATCGATCAACGATGATCTCAAGCATTTGATCTTGACCGTTTAACCGATCGATCAACCAATCCATGATCAACTAATCAACACCGCTCTGATCAATGATCATCCAAGTCATCATTAGATCTCAACCCCTCATCTTAATTCAATCAGTTTTTACCATCGGTTCCTCATAATCAAGAAAAAATTTAAAGCCCTTCGTGACGATGTGCACGTACGAAGTGCACCTACAAAATACCCATTGTGCCCTTTGCACACGCGCATCACCCTCAAGCTTTTCACTTATGGTGAACCTAAGGATCTACAATAATAGCTCCTAGTCTGTTTATATTGGACTGGTAAAGGTTTTGCAACCATCTAGGATAGCATACTGTATATCTTGGATGAAACTAGTCTAATTGTGGCTTGTGATGCTTAGATAATGTTGAGGTCTGTACATGTCCTCTATTCATCTGTTCAGTGTGCTGAGTTTTTGTTTAAGGCTATATTCTAAATTGTGGAACCATCTCTCTTTGACAGGTTCATGCTCTCACAAACAAACTCCTCCTCGAAGAGGACATCGGCAGCTCAAAACCATTTGAATCCAACAAATTTCCTCACCAGTCGCAGAACTTGGTCTCTAATTCTCTGTGTGAGCTGAAAAGAGTAGATGCCCAGGCATCAGCATGGAAGCAAGAGGACCTCAGCTCTGCCAACAGCATTGTGTTAGACTCTGGGAGCCCTCCCTACCTGGATGAGGGAGCACACTCTATGCCAATGGAGCCTGTGAATTCTTCCAATGCGTTTGAACCTGATCAATCCGATCCCTCACATGCGGGAGAAGTTGATGAGATTAAAGCTTGCAGCTTCCTGAAGCTTGAAGACAGTTTGAATAATTTCGGATTCCCTGTGGAGGACCAGTCCTATTGGTTCTGGCCTTGACTCATCCAATGTTCCATGTGTACCTATTTTACTGTGTTTTCTTTGCCATGCTTGATATTATTTAGGCGGTTGGTACTTAGAAATAAAGTCATTTAGTGGTAACGGTAATGCAGATGGTTTGTGGAACTTGTTTGTATTAGTTTGTTCGAATTGAATAATAAAGCTTCTTCCACGTTTTGCTGTAAATTTCGTGGCAATGGTAAGGTACCTTGGTCAATGTGTCAGGTAAAGAGAGGTTGGTCCTGTTCTGGAGATGCTTGCCGAAAAGTCTTTAAGTGCTTTTGTCCATTTGTGCGACTTGGAACGACAGCTTTAATGAATGGAAAAATTACAAGGCCTAATATGAGGACAGGTGGGGAAGAAAGCACAGCCCTTCACCAAGGGACACAAACTTTAGCGTTTATGTGCGGCGGAAGTGCTTCGGTGTGAGACCATGATGAAGAGGTGATGGGGACACATTCCTCAAAGTTTAAGGCGTCTTGTGGTGTTGTCACCGCCTCTCAAGCAGTCAATCTCAATCGACTCCTCTTTTCTCTCTTCACAATTTACATCGTCCTACTTCTCCACCAAAGCTATTCAGCCACACGGTTGGCAGAGTTTGAGCCTTATCATTTCTTATTATATATATTAAGGCAGAAGAATGAGTGATTTTAATTTCAATTTTAATTCTTATGTTAAACCAAACAAAAGGGTAGGGGTCATCTTGCTTCCAGATCTTAATCTCAGAATGATAAGCCATCGAGCCAGCTATCCAGTCAGCCGCCGCATTGGCTTCCCTATAGACATGATCAATGTGGACTCTGTGAGCTTCCTGAAGGATGACCCGGATATCATGTAGCAGAGGGTTAGATGCAGCCGGATCACCGTTATCCTGGCGGAGCCATCTGATAACAGTGAGAGAGTCTCCCTCGATGAGAAGACTATGAGCACGGAGGATCCGGGTGGCGTAGGAGATACCCGCCCAAGCTGCATAAAGCTCCGCTAGCGGGACTGAACAATCCAGAAGACCAATGCCCCCAGCCGCCAGCATAGCACCATCAAAACCACGTATTATAAAGGCTGAACCAGCAAGTCTACCCCGGACAATGCCATCAAAATTGATTTTAACAAACCCTAGGGAGGAGGCTCCCAAGCAATGAAAACCGTATGCCGGTTCGCTGCCAAAGCAGCAGAGGGACCCCAGTGGCCAAGGCTGTTAAAATCCGACGCAGAGCAGTGGTGAGTGTATTTCGTAGATAAGGATATCACTTTTCTGACTGTCATATGTGGAGATGCACGATCATCAGAAAAAACAAGTTGATTCCGCGATATCCAGATCTGATAAGCTGTGTAAGTCCAGGTGGCAGCTTGCTGCTGAGAGCCTCTCTGAATATCACAGAAAAGAGTCGCACAGTGCGAAGTAGTGCTATCCTGCCCAAACTGATAGCCAATAATTTGCCAAATCTATCTAGCTCTGGGGCAAGAAAAGATAGCATGATCAGTAGTCTCCTCCTCCTGCTAGCACATAGGGCACCTCGGCTGAATAGATAGCCCCCTTCTAGAGAGCAAAGAGCAGGTTGGGAGGCAGTCCCAAGCAAGCTTCCACATGAATAACTGAATCCTAGGATGGGTAGGAAGCCGCAAATCCATGCCACATCCATCCTATGCTGAGCTTGAGGCCTGTAAATTTTTAGAAGATCCCTCATAGGGGCACTGGGGAGACATGATCTTTTCCAGAGTCTAGCATCAGCAGTGGATCCCGGAGTGTGATTTTTTTTTTTTTAAAAAAAAGCTCTCTGATCCGGTCTTTGTTGCTGTAGCTCGATGAGTTCGGGCATTTTTTTTTTCCCCCCTCAGTCCTTTCTACTTGAATTTGTTTTAAATTTGCTCTTGTTGCAGTTTCCATGGAAACAAAAGAGCGTCGCGACCGCAACGAGGCTCGGTGGGTGTGAATATTTGACAAAGCACAGCCTTGAAATTTTACACAAGGCTGTCGGCGGAACCCAGATGCCTGAAACCATGGACCTAATCCTGGATCCAGTTCTTCCTACAAGGCTCCTCGGTGCATAAAGACAAATGCTAATAATAATAATAATAAATTGCTGATGCTTTGTAGAGCACCTGAAATTTATACCACCTATACGTGCCGGGTAAAACAATATAGCCGGTTTCCTTTGCTCGGACTTGCAGGAGCAGCAGGCGAAGCCCGTCTTTTTCCTTGTCAAAAATGAACCGTGTCCAGCTCATAGTATTATTGCACGGTTCATAACATTTTATATTATTAATTTTTTCATGCCAACCTCGCAGCCACATGATAGTAACGTCGACTACCAATCCGTTTGCAGCCACAAATTATATCAGCAAGCCAGGTCATGCCATTATCCCTTAGGAGACAGAGACTCTAGTGATCGTAGAGAAATTTCGCACTGCTTGACTATCACATTTCCCGCATTGCAAACCAAATCGCGTTGTGGCCATCCTTTAATGGCGTTGGGGAAGGTGATGATAGAGTTCCATTTCTCCATGCTCTCGGGTTAGTCTCCCATGCCGAAGTTAATTTCCCTTCCTGGTGTTGTCTAGACCTTGTTTTTTGATTTTTTTTTTTTAATAATGTTTTTGTCTCTTTTAGATGAGTTCGAATCATTATTGCCATAATTTAGTATTGCAGGATTTGATTTGACTCCATTTCCACTTTCCGTACAAATCCTTGACTTAGTTAACCTCACCGCCAAGGCACTGATCCCTCTCACTGCCAAGGCACTGAACCCATATTAACATTGGTGGTTTCTTTTATGGATGGTAGCCCTCTTCAAAGATGCATCAAGATTTTGAACATGCTATAATTCTTATATGATAATCATCATGAATTATGATCTTGTGTTGTTGACTGATAATCTAGATTTATGTTAAAATAGCAGTTAATTATGCTCATAGATAATGCAAGAAATTAATAATTAATCTGGAATCATAATTTTTCTGCAAATTCTTATCTCTATCCTTGTTAAAAAAAACTAATCTCCATCCTGTTGGATTTTTAATCCAACATTGGGCTTATATGTGAAATAATTATGTGTTGCGTACGGTCAAATAAAGTTAAGCCCAATTAAAAGTGATCAGCTATGGTTTCAGTAATTTGGGCTTTAATGTATCTGATTAGGTATGATCGTTTAATGTGTAGAGACCTAAATGATTATTTCTATTTTTATGATGGCTAAAATAGAAATACCAAAGGATAACGAAGAAATTATCTATATATAGCGGTTATGGTCCCTAGATCGTACGCACGACCTTCTTCTCTGAATCCTATCATCAGAAAGAACAGCCTAGAGAAAATTCTAAAGGGCTCTCTGGGAGTACGTGTTAATTTGGAAGGCAATATGGATTCAGGTTGATTCTTGGGCTTTATGGTAATAGTCTTCATCAAAAAGTTCGGATTTTATTTTCAACAATTGGTATCAGAGCCCTATTCATGTTGAATCGTTGAGAAATTTTTTTTGATTATATGCATTGATATTCGTACTTATGCATATGACTTCTTTGGTTTTATTCAGCAACCGTGAGATAAATATCATTAGTTTAAAATTTTGTTTTGATGCCAATGATATTTTTAATATATGTAGATCTAGATTTTTTAAATAAAATAAAGGTCATGTGCATCAAAACTTTATTTTATTCTAGTTTGATGATTATGTTAAGAGCGAAAGATATTCATTGCATTATTGCGTCATTACATCAGTCTAACAGGATAAAGTTTAATTATGATAAAGTTAAATTTATATTTATTTTATTTTAAATAAAAGAATGCTGAAAATTATGAGATAAGTATAAAATTTAGGATAAAATTTAAGCGACGGACTTTCATCGATTTCGGTCAATACGTAAAGAAAAAGATGCTCTAACGTAATCACGTGAAGATCTTGGGAAGGAATGGGGTTTGGTGATGGAGTTGCTGCATTGCACCGCGAGGGATGTGAGATCACCTGAGGGTACCCTCGTTCCCCTCCCACTATCGAAAGAACTGAGCGATGGTGGAACGGGTGGGGTGCGGGGACCACAGGTGAGCAATTGCTAGCTGGCACCCCATCCATCGTCCCAGCTTCTCTTGCTTCCGTTGCTTGACGGAGCTGAATACGAGGAGCGGGCACCTCGGCTGTCCGCTGCGATTGGCTCTTTGACGTGAGTGGAAAAAGGGTAACGTGGCCATCTGCGGTACACTTGGATTGGACTTTTTTTTGGAAACCCTTTTCATCGCTGGGATTGAGGAAGGGATTCGGTTGCATGAAATTTTGTTGGGTATTGAATACATTACATTCAAGTTGATCGTTGATATTTTATAATAAATAAATAAATAAATAAAAGTTATTCGGAACGAAGACGGTTAGAAAATTTTTTTAGTTGAACTTATGTGAAGGAAAGATTTCATCAAGATGTTAATGGCATGGCATGAATTAGGAATTTCATGGGAGCATTGGGATAAGGTAGACCCTTCGAGTTCCATGTTTCGTGTAAATAACAAACTTGCGTTGGAGTTATGTGAAGGGTTAAGATTGCAATTAACCACTTTATGGCCTCTCACAACTTTTCAGGCTTTCATTAAAAATTATTATTTTTAATTTTGTAAGCATGAGCAACCTCCTTCTGTATAGTTTAATTGGTTCCATAAAGTAAAGCTTTATCCATTAGAATAAATTATCTTTCTGTTATAAAGATTGAGTTGGAACCACAAAATAATATCATTATTTTTAAAGAGGTTCAATCAAATTCAAATTAATGGTATTTTTATGCCTAATAAATTTTTCCATTGTTCGAAATTGAACTAATTGAAACAAGATATCACTAAAGTGACATCTCTTGTGTAGATGGTTCATGAAGGATGGATATTGTGTATGGGTATTAATCGGCCCAAAGGAAGGTTAATGTCTGGCCGAACTACACATATATGTGATGGTAAATACGTAACGATTACAAGGATTTACATGTGAGTAATAAGTCGATCCAAAGACAGATTTATTATTTGACATGCATTATTGTTAGTATTTGATCATTACAACAAGAGTATCACTAGCAGTTAATATTACTGTCCAAAGACTTGATATTAATGTTGCACTGGGTATCTTAAGATGGGATTTATCATTATTTAAATTTATTGATATTTGGTGTTAATTATTTACATGAGTATGTTATTTATGTATTGCTTTTATTTTACAGCTAATGTTGCTACTATTTCTGCTAACCTCAATTCGGTGCCAATCCTTAATGGCACTAACTTCAAGGACTGGAAGGAGAACATTCTTATTGTTCTTGGATGCATGGATCTGGATCTTGCACTAATGATTGAGCAACCCACTCCTCCTACAGCATTGAGTACCTTTGATGAGAGAAACAGATATGAGAAGTGGTATCGCTCTAATCGCATGAGTCTTATGATCATCAAGCGTGGCATACCTGAAGCTTTTAGGGGTGCGGTATCTGAAGGGATTATCAGTGCCAAGGATTTTCTTGCTGAGATTGAGAAACGCTTTGCCAAAAGCGATAAGGCGGAAACATGCACAATCTTAAAAAGCTTGATTTCCATGAAGTATAAGGGCAAAGGAAACATAAGGAAGTACATTATGGAAATGTCCCATCTTGCTTCAAAGCTTAAGGCACTAAAACTTGAAATGTCAGAAGACTTGCTTGTGCATCTGGTACTGATCTCTCTACCTTATCAGTTCAGTCAATTTAAGGTCAGTTACAACTGCCAGAAGGAGAAATGGACTCTTAATGAGCTCATTTCATATTGTGTGGAAGAGGAAGAGAGATTGAAGCAAGAGAAGACTGAAAGTGCTCACTTGGTAAGCACCTCTAAGGAAAAAGGCAAGGATAAAGGCAAGAAAAGAAAGAATGAAGCTGCTAAAGGTCCAGTAAAGAAGAAACAAGATCAGGATAAGGAAAGTTATTTCTTCTGCAAGAAGACTGGACATATGAAGAAGGAATGTTCCAAGTATCATGCATGGAGTGAAAAGAAAGGGTTGCCTGAGCTACTGAAAACCAACTGATGTTGAAAGATGCATTTATGCGGGAGATGGCAAGTTGATAGATATGGAGGCAATTGGGCATATTAGATTGCTATTAAATTCTAGTTATTATTTGGATTTGAAAGACACTTTTGTAGTATCGTCATTTAGACGAAATTTGGTTTCTATTTCAGCTTTGGATAAATTAGGATATTATTGTTCATTTGGAAATAGTCAGTTTAGTCTTTCGTTAAATTCAAATATTATTGGAACTGGTTTTATTATGATGTATGACAATCTAGATTTGCTTGATACTATTGCTTCTTATAATGAAACCCTGAATATGGAATCATAAGATACTAAGCTAAAATTTGCAATAAAATTCAGGAACATTGTGGCACAAGCGTTTAGCTTACATCTCTAGAAATAGAGTGGAGAGGCACTAAAGACAGCAGCTTACATTTTAAACAGAGTACCAACTAAAATAGCTGTCAAAACACCTTATGAGCTTTGGATAGGACGAAAGCCTAGTCTAAAGCATTTTCATGTTTGGGGATGTCCAGCTGAGGTAAGGCCTTATAGGCCACATGAAAGAAATTGGACTCCAGGACAGTAAGCAGCTATTTTGTAGGGTATTCTGAGTGATCCAAGGGTTTTAAGTTTTATGATCACAAATCAAGGATAATTTTTGAGACGAGAACTACAACGTTCTTTGAGGATATTGAGTTTGGAAGGAGAAATAAAGTTAGAAACTTTGTCTTTGAGGAGGAATTGGAACTACTACTCTTGTTGAAGAGCAGTTAGTTCATATTCCTATAATTGCTTTTGATAATGATCAAGTTACAATTCCAAAACAACAAAAATTATTGTTCAACCCTTAGAGGTACAAACTCAACAACCTCAAGAACAAGTGCATCAAGAACAAGTGCCTTTGCGGCGATCACTAGAGAAAGGAAGAATGCTATTCCAGATGATTATATAGTGTTTCTTCATAAACATGAGGAAAATAATGGCATGATGAAATGATCCTATCAACTTCCTTCAAGCCATACAAGGTTCCACTTTAGAAAAGTGGATTGAAGCAATGAAAGAAGAGTATAAGTCTATGCAAGATAATAAAGTTTGGAACTTGTCCCATTACCAGAAGGTGTGAAACCCATTGGTTGCAAATAGATTTTTAAGACCAAACGGGATTGAAAGGGTAATGTGGAAATGTATAAAGCTCGTCTTGTGGCTAAAGGCTATACTCAAAAGGAAGGGATTGACTTTAAAGAGACATTCTCTTCAGTTTCATCGAAGGACTCTTTTAGGACAATCATGGCTCTTGTTGTACAGTATAATATGAAACTCTATCAAATGGATGTCAAGACGGCATTTCTCAATGGAGACATTGATGAGGCAATTTATATGGCACAACCAGAAAACTTTGTGTCACGAGACCCAAAGAAAATGATTTGCAAATTGACAAAATCCATTTATAGGTTAAAGCAAGCTTCTCATCAATGGTACCACAAATTTCATCAAGTAATTCTCTCATTTAATTTTGAAGTGAATGCAGTTGATGATTGTGTGTATCATAAGTTCATAGTAAATATATTTTTCTGGTTTTGTATGGATGACATTTTGCTTGCCATAAATGGCATGTTGCACAAAACCAAAAGATTTTATCAACCAATTTTCAAATGAAAGATCTTGGTGATGCCTCCTTTGTATTGGGAATCCAGATACATCGAGATCGTTTTCAGGGTATCCTTGGATTATCACAAAGGAGCTATATCGATAAAGTACTTAAGAGATTTGGCATGCAAAATTGCAAACCAGGTGATACCCCTGTTGCTAAGGAGATAAATTCAGTATTAATCAGTGCCCAAAAGGGAACCTTGAAGTTGAAGAGATGCAGAAGATTCCTTATGCTTCGGTTGTAGGGAGTCTAATGTATGCTCAAGTTTGTACGCGTCCGGATATTGCGTACATTGTTGGAGTGTTAGGCAGATATTTAAGCAACCCAGGTATGGATCATTGGAAAGCATCCAAAAGGGTTATGAAATATCTGAAAAGAACAAAAGATTACATGCTCACATATAGGAGATCAGATCATTTTGAAATCATTGGGTATTCTGACTCCGACTTTGCAGGATGCCAAGATAGTAAAAGATCCACTTCGGGCTATGTATATCTGTTAGCTGGTGGGGCTATTTCTTAGAGAAGTGCAAAATATATACTCATAGCTCCTTCTACTATGGTAGCAGAATTTATAGCATGTTATGAAGCATCCAATCATGGGATATGGCTGAAAAATTTTATCACTGGGCTGTGCATATTGGAAGGAATTGAAAGACCGCTAAAGTTATTTTGTGACAATAAGTCAGCCGTATTGTATTTCAACAACAATAGGAGCTCGACCAAGTCAAAGCATATTGACATCAAGTTCCTGGTTATAAAAGAAAGATACAGAGTGGTCAGATTTCTATAGAGCATATAGGGACAAACTCCATGGTTGCAGATCCCCTTACAAAGGGTGTGCCGCCCAAGATCTTTCATGAGCATACTGCTCACATGGGCATTATAGAGAATGATGATGCTTAGATTCAGTGGGAGTTTGTATTGCTTCTATTTTATGCTTTATGTTTGGTTTGTATACACTTATGTGTTTAGATATTTTCTGATCAGAAATAAAGTATTTCATTCAGTTCAGTACACTCTGTACAATTATACTAAAGTTTTGATCTCACTCAAGTTTAAGAAGGACCAGTTGGAAATAGGCATGTTAAGATCACATTACATGTAATTTTCATGCTACACATCCACATCATGATCCATATCATTCAGTTGTATCAACATACGTGATCATTGATGGGTCGAGTTATGATAGATATAACAAAGGCCGCTTTGATCCTATGTTGGTATGGTTGATGGACCGGATTGGTTATAGATACATTTCAGTAATGACAGTAAAATTGAGCTCATTTGGTTATTTTTGCAACATAATTATAAGGTTACACATATAGCCCAGTGGGAGATTGTTGGATTTTTAATCCAACATTGAGCTTATATGTGAAATAAGTATGTGTTGCGTACTGTCAAATAAGGTTAAGCCCAATTAAAAGTGATCAGCTATGGTTTCAGTAATTTGAGCTTTAATGTATCTGATTAGGTATGACCCTTTAATGTGTAGAGACCTAAAGGGTTATTTCTATTTTTATGATGGGCTAAAATAGAAATTCCAAAGGATAATGATGAAATTATCTATATATAGCGGTTATGGTTTCTGGATCGTACGCACGACCTTCTTCTCTGAATCCCATCATCAGAAAGAACAGCCTAGAGAAAATTCTAAAGGACTCTCTGGGAGTACGTGTTGATTTGGAAGGCAATATGGATTCAGGTACGCTTCTGTTTATCGATTATAGATTCTTGATGATTAAACATGAATGATTCTTGGGCTTTATGGTGATAGTCTTCACCAAAAGGTTTGGATCTTATTTCCAACACATCCTTGCTTGTCCCCATAAAAAGAGATTTTTTCATCTCCATCCCCATCCCCACCCTTTGGTGAATAATAAATCTTCATCACCATTCTATTCCCCTCCCATCCCTACTCTACCTCATCCCTCTCCTAATAATATATATTGCCTATACGTAATGCGGTGCTATAAGATGTGTGAGACAGAGGAGACAATCGTTTCACTGCCTCCTTTGCTCATCATTCCAACCATTCCCAAAGGAATGAAATATTTAAAACACCCCTAATAGCCATTAAAGGACCAGTCCAAATAGTAGTAGCATGACAAGATCAACAAAGGTGGAGTTTCAATAATATTCTTCTTAGGTCAAGGTGGATACCGATACATAGGCTAGTTATCAGTATGGTCCAAGCCTACAACTGGTACACTATAGAGAATAAGAGAGAAGAGAATTAGCAAACTAGGAAGAACAAAGAAGACAAAGAGCCCTCCCTAAAGTCAATTTTATGTCAGCTTAGAGAGAATAAAAATGATGTTGGCATTTGAGATCAAAGAGAAATAAGAACGAAGGTTGTTTGAGGCCCACTATCCTAGCTAGTGGGTTTGGCTTGATTTCTTTTCTTTTTTTTTAGGAGAGAGAAAAGGAGAGAAAAAGGAAGAGGAAGGATGAGAGAGAAGAAGAGAGAGAAGGGGAAAATGAAAGAGAAAAATAGGAGAATAACCTTGCTTGTCTCCCTTTGTCTCAACACAAGAGATGGCTGAAAGGCACAATAGTGAGGTGGTACAGTGCCAATTGTTAGGATCTACTATGGAGATGAATGGGCAGCAATGGGTCACTAGTAGTGGCAATGGTGAATGAAATAAAGGAAAAAGTGAAGGGCTATGCTTTCAACTGAGGTCTATAATAGTGGCAATTGGCCAACCACAATAAAGTAAGAGGAGAAAGATTAAAAGAAAAGCAAGAGGAAGGGGTCTAGTGATCATAGTCAATAGAAGGGTTACTAAATAGGGGATATAATATCCTTTAACTTAACATAAGGGATAAAACAAAGTTCCTCTTCAACAATACCAATCCACTTGTCAATAATAGCTAGTGATCTGCTAAGGATTCACAACGATAGTGGAGGCTTGACGATATCTGAGGATCTAAGGAGAGGCAAATTAGGCTTGAGATTGATGGCCACTGTGGAAGAAAAGAAGGGGTTGTAGATTAAACAATGTAAATAAGGAAGAGTATGATCCATCATATTTCAATAGTTGATTAATGGAGCTTAGTTGGTAGTGACCACAATAATTAGGAGGATCCATAGGGAAGGAGCAGCTAGGCACTTACCTTGTGTCCAATAAAATTTTAAGGCCAACATGAGAAATCTCAATGATGACTAGGCTAAGGGGGAAATTAGCGATGAAGCTTTGGTTGGAGGAAGACTTATAGGAGTGGAGTTTAAGTTGGCTGAAACTATTTTTGTCCTGTTAAATTGGCTTATTCAAATAAACTGGGCCTCATTCTTCCTAGGTTAAGCCCCAAAAGGCCAAACCTTGCAACAATATTTCCAAGTTTAGATTTCAATGCCTCTTATAGGCAACTAAGAATTTCTCATTTTTGTTGTATGGTTTCTTTCCCAAACAAGATGATCCATCATTTTCTCATCATAAAGAAATTCAATCTACTTAAATGATTAATGTTTTTTCCCGCTAATGCCTAAAATAGTGTGAATACTTCTTCTTCCTTGAATAAGAATCTTCATACCCTTCAATTCGCCTCTACTTCCTTGCCGGTTCTTCCTCTTACACTCTCATATATATTATAATTATTCAAACCTATCTACTAATAAATATCCTATTAATACAGTACTAGATGCTACTAAAAAGAAGAAAGTAATCAATTTAGAAGAGAAGGTAGATAACATGTCACACCCCTATTTCTCATAATATGATTAGCTGTGGCCCTAATTGACTGAAGTGAAGAAGGGACACAAGGCTTTATGTTTTTGTTAGAGATTAATGCGCACTATAATTTAAAATGAGTTGTATTATCTAATTTTGCTGGTACATCCAAGCATATTAATATTTTCGATGATGTTACCCCTATCTATGCATTTATTGTATGATTTCTCCAACCATTATTTATCAATATTTATATGTATACATCTCTACTACTAATTGTGCACCCTAGGATGCAAGAATCACATAATGACCTAAGCTAATTTATGCATTTAAATATGTCAGTAATCAATTATTATATCTAATTGAAATTAATCCGCATGAAGAAACATTAAATTTGTACGACAACATCATATCAAATTCAAATCAATTATTATATCTAATTGAAATTAATCTGCATAAAGAAACATTAAATTTGTACGACAACATCATATCAAATTCAAATCAACCATAATTTATATAACTCAAGGTCAACATTTGTCTCCTTACTTTTCTAATACAAACTTATGCATATAGTTTGAAGGAAATACACAAGATTTACTATCATTGAAAATATAGTTTGGAGAAATATACAAGATTGGCTTCTATCACTCAATATTAAAGATCATATATAGAAACCTTTTCCAACTAAGTCACTAAGCTTTACATATGTAAAAGCATCCAGACTGTTACATCAAATGATACTTTAAGCCTTTCATAAACATAAGAACTTTCAATGAGGTCCCTCCTCTTAGAATTCTCCTGTAAAATAAGAAAGTAATAAGAACATATGCCAATTAGGTTCTCCCATAACCACACATTTGTTAAATGTTCTAGAGTGGCATTCAATATCAATTTCAATGTGTGTGTGTATAGAAAAGACATATCCAAAATGCAACACTTTTATAAAATACAAAACCACGGGATCTTCAATCAACCAATGCCATGTCAATTGCAACAATGCATCAAAAAACATTAATCAAAATGCAATACTCTTCATAAAATATAAAGCCATAAGAGTTTTTACTTAATCATTGGTAGAGTCCATAAGGCAAACCATCAATTCTACCTATTTTCGCACTAAGTAGGTCATCACCCTCTTTCATCCACATAAAGAGCAATAAAATTCTCTATAAGTTTAGGGCCTTTTACCCAAGGGTTTCAATTCACTCCTTTTTATTCCTAATTGGCATTCATTCGCATTCCAAAATCTATTTTATGGCCATAATTTACAAGTTTCATGCAAAGTAGTGTAAAATTTCAGAAATAATTTCGATCCAAACGAATGATAAGGTACTTTTATAAGGATTCAAAAACTCATCATTTTTATAAAGTATATCATTAGAAACAAAAGATAGCTGGTGGAAAGACTTCCAACAACTTTTCTTACATAAACATGCAAATGAATCCAATAACATAATTTGGTAAAACTATAAAACATAAAAGTATGCTGAAAGCTTATTAAGTTCATAAGTAAACCAAGAGTGATGTAGATGCCAATCAAAACATATATAATCAATAAAAGTTTTAATTAACAAAACACATGAGTTAGAGAAAACTAATCTTTAAACAACTACAAGTTGAAGAATAAGATTTCTTGCAATTTCTTTAGTACAACACTAAGGTTTCAACACCAGATTGCTAACCCTAGCACTTCTCTCATCCTTTCTCTTCTTTTCATTTCTTTTTCTTTTTTTCTCCATAATTTTCAAACTAAATTTTGGAGGAAGGATATCTATCCTGGTGCCCTCTTGTGGGGCTTTCATGTGGGCCTTATAAAGGGTCACATGACTCCCTTATTAAGTGGATTAGTATCCTAACTTTCATATCATCCTTTTGCTCTTATTTTTATTTCTTTTTTCCACCTTAATCTCATCCATAATTAGGTTAAACATAGTTAAGAATTAATAAGGATCATATTAGGGTTCAATAAGGTCCCTTTAGGGTTGATTAATATTATGCATTAAAATTATAAACATATCCTTTTTACTTTTCCACATTTTCTTAATATCATGTATCAAAATCACAAGCAAATCATTTTTGTTTTTCAACCTTATTCAAGGATTGGAACTAAACAATGAATAAAGTTGATGTAGCAAGGAACTTATAGATATAGATCAGTTTAGGATCTAAAATTCATTAAGGAAAGAACATTTCAAATAATAATTCAGAATGCAACTATTTTCATAAAAATAATTTGGTTAAGACCATAGCCATCACAAAACTCTTCTACTATGCGACAAAGATTCCTAGTTTCTATTAAAATGCGTAAATAAACAAGTAGTGATATACGAAACCTTCTATTGATTTGAGAGATTTGAATAAAGTGAATTATTTTGGGGTGTGCTCTCCTTCTCCTCTTAGATCTTTTCCATCTCTCTCTCTTTACAATATACACTACATTGATCTGATTGACTAAAGAGAAAAATGAAATAAATTATTTAGTTGTGCATGCTATCTTTCTCTCCTCCCTCATCTTTTCCATTTCAATGAATATACACATGAACCTATGGAGTTATTCATGGTGGAATAAATGGGAGTATAATAAATTATTAATTCTATACCAAATCATTCTAGATGCAACTAAGATATCAGGATATCACATGTTGTCAGCTTATTCCTAAGGAGTTTAATGTTTTACTTTATTTTACATTGTTTTGTTTTAAGAGTCAAGTACATAAGAATTGTTGAAATTTTCTCTTACTTCATAGAAAAAACAAATAATTATGATATAAAGTTTTTAGTTTGAGGTACGCATGGCACTCTCTTTAGAATATAATTTATCATATATACATACATATAGTTGATGGTGATATGCTTTCAAGATACAATGAATCGTTACGTATTTTCTTTGAAGCACACTTTAACAAAGGAGAATTAAGATGGACCCAAACTTGCTAAATCTAGATGCAATAAATATTAATAAAATAAATATCTCTCTCTTTATATGGATTCAATCATCTCTCCTCATAAGCTCCAAAAATATACTTGAGTTCACTCAATTTTACTCAAGCTTTAAATCTTTCTCATGTGGTCACTTATTTTAGATGGACTAGAATGATAATATCATTATATTGACATGTTCCATTTGCAGTATCCATAGTGAAAATAGTCTTGAACTAGGTTCTTTGATATAAATATCACATACCAAACACATAGTATTTGCTATTATTAAGTTCATTCGGGATAGTTATCTCTCACCATGAACTAGTGTCTTGGTTTCATAAGATCTTCAGAGATAGCTCAATCTTGTAGGTTATACCCTCACAACTGCTCACTAGATGAGTCCTTCAAAATCATTATACAATGAAAGAACACCTAGCACAATTAGTCATAATCTCACTAAGAGTTATTACCCATCCTCTTACAATTGAATCTAAAAGCACTTTTACTAAAATTGGGCTAAAGAGTAATTCTCTAGATTATAAAGTGCTGCGATGATCAATTAATAAGCTTTAATAAGATTTTCTTCAATAATTTTATAACTTTCCATCTCGTAAGTCTTTTAGTTAATGGATCTATTATATTTTTAGCAAATCTTATATACTCCAATGCTATTGCGCCATGTTTTCAAAATATCTTAATACTTTTAATTTCAAATGTGTAAATGCTTCTTAGGTTTATTGGAGTGCTTCTACTTAGCCTTAGTTATAGTCACTTCATTATCATAATGTATAGATATGATAGGAATTGAATTTTCTATAAGTAAAATGTATATCAACAGGCTTTTAAGTTATTCTGCATATTGTGCAATGTTATTAAGGATTGCCATCTTAATTTATATAACGGATCATGAGTTACAAGTTTGCTTGGCATATTTTTAAGCAATAGCACCTCTACAAGTGTAAACATATGTCTACCAGTGGACTTTGAATCCTCTAAATCAACAACTCAATTTGTATCACTATATTATTTTAATATAGTAAAAAAATAAGAATAATAATGCGATAAGAAATAGTGCTTTCAAGAGTTATTCATTACGAGAACTTATATATCCAATAGGTCTCCTTATTGCATGAGTATGTCATGTTTAATATAATTCATAACATATGCCCAGAATCAATAATATGTGAGTACTTTATTTGGACCATAGGTTTACTTCAATTTTTACTCGATTTTGCACTAGAGCCAATGAGTGCACTTAAGAGTTTACAATCAAACTTATCAAATTTCTTCAGCATTTTCTCTAGTATGATTGTGTAATAGAAATCCCTTATGGTGTTCTTATTAGTTATTGTGTAATAGTACTAATCCCATATGGTATTCTTATTAATTCAATTCCTTATAGTACATTTGCTAGTCTTAAGTCATTCATATCGAAGTTTCTAGATAAGAAAGATTTAGTTTCATTAATCATTTCTACATTGTCTCTAAAAATAAAAATATTATCAACATAAAGATACATAATAAGACATGAGTCATTAGTTACTTGAGTATAAACATATTTATCGACCTTATTTATAGAGAAATCATAAGTTAATATTATTGAAACATTTTTTTATGCTACTATTTGCTGCTTATTTTAGATCATATAAAGATATAAATAAATTTACAAATTTTATATTTTTGTCTAGGTATGATAAAACCTTTTGGTTAATCTACGTAAATTTCTTCAATAAGATCATGATTAACGAATGCTATTTTTACATACATTTGGTAAATATCTAACTTAAATATAGAAGCTAATGCAATCAAAGTTCTAATAGCAATGGAAGAATGTGTACCAGAATAGTCAAAAACTTTTTTTTTGGGTAAGACCCTTGGCAACTAACATAACCTTAAACTTTTCTATCCCTAATTTTTTTTCTAAAGATCTACTTATAATTACACCCTTTAGATAGATAAATAAGAGCCTAAGTTCTAATTTATTAAAGAATCTATTTTATTATGAACAGCTTTCTTCTAAAAATTAATTATTTCATTATATATTTTAGGACTATCCTCTACCAAATAGAGATGAATAAATATATCTAAAACTCTTTTGCATCTTGCTTTTTCTAGGCACTTCCAAATTAGAATTGTTATTAATATCATCTATATTAGAGTTGCTACTAAAAGTACAAAGAGATTTGCTAACTGCATCCTTAAAAGGCATAATATTTTCAAAGAAAATAACGTTTCTAAATTATGTCACTATATTATTATCTGTGTCATTAAATTATGATTTTATTATTCATATTCTATAAGCAATACTATTTTAGGAGTAACCTATAAATGCCCTATCTATTGTTTTGAAACTTAATTTTTTCTTTTTATTTCTAGAGATTTTTAACCTTGGTTAAACTGTGCCCCCCTCCATAATTTATATTTATATATATACGCACACACTGTACATTTTAAAATTATTCAAATTAGGTTCCAAACTTTTATACATTTTATAGGATATCAGATCAAAGCTCTCGTAAGAATCTTGTTGAGAGTATAATATACTTATAAAAGAAAGAACTTTTCCCTCCAAATTGTTAGGTATTCCAAAACTAGTAATTATAGAATCATATCAAGTAAAATTCTATACTTTCTTTCAATTATTCTATTAAACTGAAATAAGGAGGAAAAATTTTATAAATAATTCCATCTATTTCATAAAAAATATTAATATCATTAAAAGAATATTTTCCTCCTTTATTTGGTCTAAGAATTTTAATTTTCTTATTAATTTGATTTTTAGTTTTGATGTTATAAGTTATCAATTTATTCAAAGCTTCCTCTTTTATTTTAGTAAAATTTATTTAACAATATCTAGAGAAATCATTCATAAAAGTAATGAAATATCTTTTTTTTTTTCATTTCTAATTAGAATATTCCATTTACAAATATCAGTGTACATTGATTTTAGAAGTCTAGTTTCTCTATATACTATTTTAGATGGTTTTGTTGGTAGCTTAGATTGTATAAAAAACTCACTTTTTTGAATTTATTTATCTTTGGATTGTATGCACTACGTCATCCATATGATCATTAAGGGTTGTATCCCTTAGATTTTATACATCAAGGTGCACCATGCGAAGAGATATTCCTTAGATTTGATACATTTAGGAGCACCATGAGAAGAGAAGAGATGTGAGGAAGCATCTCTTCATGAAACCATGTGTGAAATATTATTATTTTAAGGAAGGAATGGGAATAAAGAGAAATATAAAAAGTAATCTTTGTTGACTAAAGTATCCTAGGAGATTATACGGCTTAAAACTATAATTCCTACGTAAGTGATGTTTGTTTAGTTAAATATCCTCCATGGGACTAAAAAATTTGGATTACTTTAACAAATATTAAAAAGAATTAATGAAGATAGACAATATAGGAATGTGAAAGCATACATATAAAGTGGGAAGAGTAAATGATCTTTGTAAAACTCACCGCAAATTTTCCATCCTTTCGTAATTTCATATGACACCGCTAATAAAGAAGTAGGCTGAGAAGACCATAACTGCAAATAACACCAAAATAATGACGTGGAGAATCCTAAGAATCGTTGTAATGCATTTGATCTTGGGCCTTCCATAGATAAGAAATGTCATGAGCAGCGCGCATAAGGAAATGACAAATGCCAAGTTCAAACATAACACAAAAATATGCTAGCTGGCATAATTTTCCCTTGAATTGCTATACCCAATATGCCAGAAAGGACAGCAATAGACGCAAAGAGTGCAACAATTGCAAACTTATTCTCGGCCTTTAAAACTACATCTTGACCAACTGTTTGTTGTTGTAATGCCAAATTTTTATTCGGGAGTTCTGCTTCTGAGCTGCATTGCATATTGGTTTCCTGGCCATTATACTGCCCCTGGCATATAAAAAGTAAAATTGCTTCAGACTACATGGCCATAGCAGTAGTCATTAACCCATTATATGCAAAAGATTGTTATCATAGTTATGATGTTCTATTAATTGTTAAAATATAAATTATTCATAAATAATTAGGCCATGGTTATAGAACCTGCACATGCACGTACATAATTATGTATCTATGTGTGTGTACACACAGAGAGACACGCCCATACATACATAAATATTTATATATATGCATGCATGCATGCATGCATACGTGTACACACACGCAAGACATCAAGTTTTATTTTTGACTATGAGATATATTTCAACATATCTTGATAACCATCTTAAAAGCCGAGCATGATGGTCTTTCTTGCAACACTCACACAAGGTCCAAAAATAGAGAATAATATTTGAATTGGGTATAAAAGATCTTGAAATATCTTGTTTTATTATCTTACTATTTTGGTCTTTTCATTTGTGAGATGAAAACCATATAGAAATATGGTGATAGGTATTTTTGTAGAAAATTTACAACTTTAAAAGTGAAGTCATAACGCCTTCTGCATGGGGTCAAATGTGCCACCCAATTTGATTCCCTAGGTTATTCTTGCTTGCAAAATGATTATGCACAACCCCTTAATTTAATCACTATAAAGTTATTGTTGGGGAAAATTTGAAAAATGAAAGTCTAGATAAGAAGATAAGAACCGAGATAGAAGAAGATAAGGATAGGCTTGAATCACGCATGGAACGCTTTCCTTAAGCCGTTATTTGCATCCTCTCGAATGCTCTGTGAGTGAATAGCAAATACGTTGCAGGATAAGACAAGCCTTTTATCGAGTTTGCACCAAAGCACTAATAAAAACTCGATTGTAGACAAGAATAGATTTTTTTTTTTTTGATTTGTATGTGAATTTATAGAAATTGAGTGCCGTGGTGCTTGAGCCTGTGAAGCATTGATTCCCGGAGAGCTGCATCATTTTGTAATATATCCGTTGCAGAGATTTAAAAAAATGGATAAAGTTTCTTTTTGAAACGAAGCATCACGTCGCTTCAGAAGGATTTTTATTTTTTTGAAACGAAGCATCACGTCGCTTCGAAGGATAAAGTTTCTTTTTTGAAACAAAGCATCACGTCGCTTCGGCTTCTGAAGCGAGATTTGCCGTGGACTCTATTATTCCTTAAACATATCCACAATACCTTAGTTTATTTAAACAAAATCTCAATAATCCTCCACTTATTTAAAACAAACTAAGTTCACATATAAAAATAAGGACAAAGAGCATTAATACAGCTAGGTATCTTTCGATTTGAACCTAACCTTAGTGAAAATACCACAAAGTTTTAACGAAATTCCAGGTAGCATAAACTCTTTGAACCAGTTATTCCTTGTGTCAAAACTGGTGATACTTCACACACACTCCTTAATGTTTCTTTTCTACACCACACGCTTAGCACTATTTATGGCCATGTGCTAATCCTATTTAATGAACATTTTCATGAAAGAAACTCCAACTCTCACTTGAGACGACACCATCTCAAGGTTCACATAGGTGAAGTTCTTTCAGTATCTCTGTTACAATAGATACATGTCCATATGACTGAACTTCATTAAGAGTTTAAAAAGCTCAACCCTCCATCTTGTAACAGTCAGCACTATACATTAAGTATAGCTACAATCCACTTATCAATGACTTGTTGTTACCCATTGAACCTAAGACTAGTCATTTCCTAGTATTAGGTTGGGTTGCCATCATTGGTGGACTTTTACTCAAGGAGTTTTAGACCCATCCTCTAGAAGTCGTCTTCACTAAATCTCTTGTAAGAGGTTTAGTAAGTGGATCAGCTAGATTATAGCTTGATCGCACAAAAGTGAGAGAAATTATTCCATCCTTGATTAATTTCCTCACATACTCATGTCTTAGACTAATGTGTCTAGACTTCCCATTGTACACTTCGCTGTACGCTCTGGCTAAAGTGGCTTGGCTATCATAATGTATCGATATGGTTGAAATATTCTCACAAGCCAATGGGATTTCCAATAGAAGTCCCTTAACCACTCAGCCTCATGTCCCGCTGAAGCTAGAGCCACAAATTCTGACTCCATTGTTGAGTGTGTAATGCAAGTTTGTTTCTTGGATTTCAAGATATTGCACCACCCGCTAGTGTAAACACCCAACCAGTAGTAGATTTATTATCTCTCACCCTTGATATCCAACTTGCATCAGTATATCCTTCCAATACACCAGGAAATTTAGAGTATTGTAGACCTAATCTTTTGGTTTTCAAAATAACCAAAGACTCTATCAATAGCCTTCTAATGCTCTACACTCGGGTTGCTAGTAAACCTACTCAGCTTACTAACTGCAAATGCTATATCGGGTCTAGTGCATTGCATCAAATACATTAGACAACCAATAGCACTTGCATACTCAAGTTGAGCCACAGCTCGTCCACTATTCTTTTCAAGCTTTAGACTTGGATCGAACGGGGTATTCACTTCTTTGAACTTCAAATGTTTGAACTTGTGTAACACTTTCTCAACATAATGTGATTATCTAAGTTCAAAACCCCCACTATTTTGTTTCATTTTGATGCCTAAAATAGTATCAACTTGTCCAAGATCTTTCATCTTGAAAGTAGATGATAGAAACCTCTTCATTTCTTGTATGCCTTTCATTTCATTGCTAATGATCAACATATCATCAACATAAAGGTATACATATACCACAAAGTCACCATGCACTTTAGTATATAAACACTTGTCAGAAACGTTGTGAACAAATCCATTTGTGAGTATGACAGAGTCAAACTTCTCATGCCATTGTTTGGGCGCTTGTTTCAATCCGTACAAGGATTTAACAAGCTTATACACTTTATGTTCATTACTCGATAGGATAAAACCCTTTGGTTGTTCCATGTAGACCTCCTCATCGAGATCACCATTTAGGAATGTCATTTTGACATCCATTTGATGAACATAAAGGTTGTGCAATGAAGCCAATGCAAACAATATTCTAATTGTTGTTATTCTAGCTACAAGTGCATATGTATCAAAATAGTCGATTCCTTCTTTTTGTCGAAAACCTTTAGCTACTAGTCTAGCTTTGTAGGTGTTTAAAGTACCATCATTATATACTTCTTCTTAAACACCCATTTACAACCAATAGGCTTAGACCCTTTGGGTAAATTTACAAGCTCCCAAGTGTGGTTAGCTATAATGGAATCCATTTCATCTTGAATAGCTTCCTTCCAAAAGGCTGAATCCTTTGAAGCCATGGCTTCCTTAAAGGTTTTAGGATCATCTTCCACTTGAAGAAAAATAGGTACCCTACGGATAAAATTCTCTCTACTTCCTTCAACTAAATAAAGGGAAATAAGTTGAGAGTCTATTTCATCGGGTCCTAAATCCTTAGCCTTTCGGATTCTCTTGCTTTTTTGAAGCTCCTGTTGTTCTTCAACAACCTTTGAAGATTTCTCCTCATGAGAATTATTACTCTTTAAATTTGTAGGAGTTTGAGAATTATTACTCTTTAAATTCTCAAGAAACTCCACATCTCTAGATTCCACTATCACGTTAGACTCTAGATCCAAGAGTCTATAAGATTTGCTATTTGTGGCATAACCAACAAATACACTTCTTATCCCTCTGGGACCCAATTTGGTTCTTTTGGGGTCTAGGTTCTTGTAGTAGGCAAGACACCCCCACACTTTGAAATACCCAATATTGGGCTTTCTTCCTTTCCATATCTCATATGGAGAGATTTGAGTTTTCTTTAAAGAATTCTATTTAAAATATGACAAGCAGCAAATAAAGCTTCACCCCATAAATTAAATGGCAATTCGGAATGCATTAACATAGCATTGATCATCTCTTGTAATGTTCTATTCTTACGTTCAGCCAAACCATTTTGTTGTAGTGTACGTGGTGCGGAACTTTGGTGTATAATGCCATTTTCTTCACAAAATGCTTTAAAATTATTAGAAAAATATTCTCCACCCCTATCACTTCTAAGGATTTTAATATTTCTACCTAACTGATTTTCTACCTCCGCTTTATATATTCTAAAAGCATGGAAAGCATCATCTTTATGCTTTAATAAATAAACATATGTGAATCTAGAGCAATCATCAATAAAGGTAATGAAATACCTATTCCTACCTCTAGTTAACATGCCATTAAATTCACATATATCAGAATGCACAAGTTCTAATAAGTTGGAATTTCTCTCAACGCTATGAAAATGTTTCTTAGTCATCTTTGATTTAATGCATATATCACATTTATTGAACTTATCAATTTTGCAAGAAATCAAACCATAATTAACAAGCCTTTTCATGGTACTAATTCCAATATGTGCTAGTCTACCATGCCATAATGTAATTGAGTCAAGCATATAAGCGGAAGCAACATCTTTATTAATAGAATGGTTAATGATACATAATCTGACCATTCCATCACTAGAATAGCCCTTGCCAACAAATATACCATTATGGGTCAAGATAAGTTTGCCCGACTCAAAAATAGATTTTATTCCTGGTTTGCCCAAAAGATCCCCACTAACAAGGTTCCTATTCATATCCGGCACATGCAACACATTTGACAAAGTAATTTTCTTGCCAGAAGTGAATTTGAGTTCTACATTTCCTTTGCCATACACCTTGGACTGGCCTTCATTGCCCATATGTATCTCTTGTCCATCGGTGACATCCACATAAGTCTTGAACATAGACTTATCATAGGAAACATGGACAGTGGCGCAAGTGTCATACCACCATCCGGGGACCTTGCCATGGACCTCATGACTTTGCTCACGGCGGTGATGATTTCATCATCGTCAACGTTGGTGGCATTTGCTTCCTTAATTTGGCCCCTGCGGTGTCTGCAGTCACGAGCAAAATGCCTGGTTTTGCCACACACATAACATCTTTCCTTGGGCTTCTTTTTCTTGAAATTCTCTTGATTCTTTTTGGGACCAAGATAGTTTGCTTTGCCATCCTTTTTGTCCTTCTTAGGCTTGCTCACAGCATTGGCCTTTGAAAACCCAATTTCAACATTGACATTCTCCAACTTCTCCTCATCCTTGATTCCTCATCGATTCGAAGATGTTTCTGAATTTGCTCCAAGGAAAAATCTTCGGTGTTGTGGAGAAGTTTTTTCCTATAGCCCTTCCAAGATGATGGTAATTTTGTGATTATCGCACCAACTTGAAAAGACTCGGGAACATCGATTTTCACTGCTTTGAGTTTGTTGACAATCACTTGCAATTCATGCAATTGTGCAAGAATTGACTTCTCATCACACATCTTGAAATCAAAATATTTAGAGATGAGAAATTTCTTCGTACCTTCCTTCTCGCCTTGTACTTGTATTCCAATGCGTTCCATATCTCTTTTGCCGATTGTGTGTTAGTGTATAGATCATACAATCGATTGGATAGAGCGTTGAGGATGTGCCCACGGCATATAAATTCATCATCCCTTCACTTCTTGCGCTCTGCCTTGACTTCGTCGAGTCATTTTCAGTTGGCTCCGGTATAGGCACCAAGTCCGGATCGAGGATGTAGAAGATCTTTAATGCAGTGAGAAGAAACTTTAACTTATCTTGCCAACGGGTGAAATTAGTGCCATCAAATCGATCGAGTCTGACAAGATCTTGGTTCATCAACTTGATAGTCGGACAGAAGTCTCGGTCTCCATTGAAATAACGCTTAAGATTGTTGGGGAAAATTTAAAAAATGAAAGTCTAGATAAGAAGATAAGAACCGAGATAGAAGAAGATAAGGATAGGCTTGAATCATGCACGGAACGATTTCTTAAGCGTTATTTGCACCCTCTCGAATGCTCTGTGGGTGAATAGCAAATACGCTGCAACATAAGACAAGCCTTTTATTGAGTTTGCACCAAAGCACTAATGAAAACTCAATTGTGGACAAAAATAGATTATTTTTTTTGATTTAATTTGTATGTGGATTTATAGAAATTGAGTGCCGCGGTGCTTGAGCCTGTGAAGCATTGATTCCCAAAGAGCTGCATCGTTTCGTAATATCCGTTGTAGAGATTTAAAGAAAACGGATAAAGTTTCTTTTTTGAAACGAAGCATCATGTCGCTTCAGAAGGATAACGTTTCATTTTTTTTGAAATGAAGCATTATGTCGCTTCAGAAGGATAAAGTTTCATTTTTTTGAAACAAGCATCACGTCGCTTCAGAAGGATAAAGTTTCATTTTTTTGAAATGAAGCATCACGTCGCTTCGCTTCTGAAGCGAGATTTGCCGCGGACTCTATTATTCCCTAAACATATCCATAACACCTTAGTTTATTTAAACAAAATCTCAATAGTTATACCATAGTTTCTTATTGGTGCATTTTTACAAATTCACTTGTTAATAAAAATTATTCTCATAATTCAACAAAAATAAATTGGCCTTGAGTTCTATGAAAGAAGTTTATAAAAGGAGAAGGAGAGGAGTTGTAACTTTTTTCATACTTTCATTGTGCAAATTTTTATTCAATAATCATTTCTTCAAGATGAGTGCTTTATGTTGGAAATTAAATCTGAACCTTTGGTAAAAATTATCACCAAGAAGCCCAAGAATCATTCATGTTCAATCATTAAGAATCAATAAACAATAAACAAAAGCGTACCTAAATCCATATTACTTGATTGCTCTCCAGAACCGTGCGATTGGCCTTTCAGATCAACACGTACTCCCAAAGAGCCCTTTAGAATTTTCTCTAGGGTTTTTTTTTTCTGATGATATAATTTAGAGAAGAGAATCGTACGTGCGATCCAAGAATCATAATTGCTATATATAATAACTTCATCATTATCTTTTGGTATTTCTATTTTAGTCCATCATAAAAATAGAAATAATCCCTTAGATCTCTACACATTAAAGGCCCACACCCTATTAGATACATTAAAGCCCAAATCACTAAATCCTTAGCAGATCACTTTTAATTGGGCTTAACCTTATTTGACAGTTCGCAATACATAATTATTTTACACATAAGCCCAATATTGGATTAATGATCCAACACTTTATATCTAAAAATATCTCTTACAAGAACAATATCTAGAAGAATTCTTACACAAAGATTTCTAACAATTCTTTTATCCCAGATTCTCAAGGTTGATAAGAAGTATAGTAAGCTTGTGCATTCTTACGCAAATGTTATTAAGGTTGCATGATTGTTATTAAGGTTGCATAAATTATGTTGGTTGCAATAGAAATCCAACTACGACCAGAATCAAATAGACATTCTAAGAATATAAGAAAGAAAAGAAATGCTTCATCTATTGTATCTTGAGTGTGTCATAATTTAGTAGTAGGATATTGTCAAAGAATCAATTGCACGCTAAGTTGGCTCTTAAGGTTTTCTTGATATATTTTATGAATTAAGGATGGTTGGTTAACCATATTTGGTGCAAGATTCAAAGCCATTCAGATGAAGAAAAGCCACAAAAGGGGGCAATTAAAAGGAGCAAGGTGACAATAATTAGATCCCAATAGAAAACAAGAAAATTATAGCAGAGAAAGAGACCAAACCACCAATTTGAATCAAAGCTCTTTACTCATGAAAGAGCTGGATCTCCATGCTGCGTCCATTATTCCTCTTTATATTTCATTTTTTGTTTATGTCGAATCAAAATTTTCAATTTCCTTTAGTTGAAAGTTGGAACTTATATAGTTTTATTTAGCATAAATGTTTGTGTTTTGTTTGTTTTACATGATTTTAGTTTAGGTCTTGAAGTTGCATTAGTAAGTTACAAACATAAACATGAAATGGCCATATATTAAATATATACCTGGCCTCTATATAAAAGTTCTTGAAACTTTTCTGCATCGTATTCTAACCCAAGTCCAATAACAGTTGGGCTTGCAGGTGTTGCTTTAGGTAATTTTCAGCTAAGCAGGTGCATTTTATTATCTGACTTCTAACCATTTAAATAATTTGAATACAATATTTATCACTCACCTATCATATGATTTTAAAAAACTGTATTCTAAACTTATGTAACTGTATTTACAAATGAGGAAGTTTTCCTGAAAGTGCAAATTAGATGACTTTTCTTGAAAATATAACAGCTAAATAAATATTGAATATATTAAAATCATGAAAGCTGGATTAATTAAAAAAAAGGCAAAACAAAGGTCAGCGTTCCATCCAGAGTGATAAATAGCCTAAAGATGCATGTTCATTTATTTGAAGTTTGCTCTCCTGGCTAGAAGGAATGAAAGAGAAATCTCTGCTTTCCACTCTTTGTACCATTATTAAGCTAGAAGAGTCCACTGCGATAGAAAGAAACAAATCTTTTCTTTTCACTCTTAATTAGCACTATTATTAAGCCAGTAAAGTTTCACTGTGATAATCAAAGTATTTTTATTTGGTTCTAATATCAGTGTTTCATAGTTCAGCAAAGACTATTGAGATTCACACCATCATTTTGTTTCCGAAAACCTGCTAAAAAAATTGAATTAGTTGAGATGAATAGTAATGGTCAAGTAATAGTTTTTTTAAGGTAAAATTTGAACACTCAAGGATATTATGTCCGTTTACCAAGCCAGCATGGAGGATGAGTGGTGGAATTGCCGCGTTAATTTGGTTTTTTTAATATCAACTACTGCTGTTCTATGCACCATTACTCCTGGCATATGTCGGAAACAATCATCAATGTGTTTGTGTGATACCCTCCCATTTAGTTCCATATCAAAAAATTAAAGAAAGATTGAATGGTTTATAACCAGTTAAGGAAGATGGATAAGTACCAATTAGATCTCTTTTGGGCTGTGGTGACCCAAATTGGTGTGGACCTTGTTCGTCTTGCTTTCTTATCACGAGACGGATTCGCGGGTTAGCGGGCCCAGATCGTTACAATATGGTATCAGAGCCACGCGCCGAAAGTGCAGGAGCTAAGTGCCACATAGGGCAAGTGCTACATCCATGAGATGAAAGCTACCTTTTGAACCTATGAGGGCCACCTGACCTCTAAAATCCTGCTGGCTGGTGGTTGCGATCTTGTGCCTCTAGCAATGAGATGTCGCCTCTGTAAGAGGAGGACGTCGCCTCTGTAAGGAGGGTAGATTATGATACCCTTCCTTTTAGTCCCATATTGGAAAATTAAGGAAAATTGAATGGTTTATAACTAGTTAAGGAAGATGAACAAGTACCAATTGAATCCTTTTTAGACTGTGGTGGCCCAATTGGTGCGGACCTTATTTATTTTACTTTTGTAATGAAATGGGTTCATGGGCTTTCAGGTCCGGATCATTACTGTTGAGGGGTAAAATCACTATGCTTCAATAATCGTGTACGTGGCTAAGGCTAGCCCTGATTCCTGCTCGCTGTGCGACACCCGCCAGGGATAAGCCAGTCTCGGTAGGTCGGGGCCTTAGCCCCCTCACCGTGCCAATTCTCAAGGCGTGGACCGCGTTTCGCACCCCCATCTGAGCCTACATCATCTCTCGGACCCAGCCGAGCTTTCATCTCTCGGTTCCAGCCGAGCCATCATCTCTCGGTCCCAGCCGAGCTTCCATCTCTCGGTTCTAGCCGAGCTATCATCTCTCGGTCCCAGCCGAGTTATCCATCTCTCGGTTCCAGCCGAGCTATCATCTCTCGGTCCCAACCGAGTTATCATCTCTCGGTCCCAGCCGAGCTATCATCTCTCGGTCCCAGCCAAGCTCTCATCTCTCGGCCCTAGCCGAGCCCTCGTTTCTCGGTCCCAGCCGAGATACCGTCTCTTGGCCCCTCCGGCCGAACTATCATCTACCGTCTCTCGGCTCCAGCCGAGCTGTCGTCCCTTGGCTCTAACCGAACTATCCCACCACCCGGCTCTTCTAGCTGGTTCCTTCCTATCACTCGGCCTAGCCCGAGTGATCCCCATACCTCTGTAGAATCCGGCGCGGAAAAGCTTAAATCCTTAAAATTCAAAACAGGAATCATATCTGAGAGTGGCCTAGGCCCCTAGGGCCTATGCCCCCACCACATCTCGAGACATCAACAAGCTCTCCCAGCCGTTGATCCTCTAACTAACCGGATACGAATCCTACCGATCTTATAACAAACAGATTCGGATCTCAACAGCTTTTGGACCCACGACGCTCCCAAACAACCAGGTGATCTTCTATAAATACCATAGCTTCAGATCCCCTCAGGTATGCGATCCTCCATGCGCACACTATCTCACTGGCTCTATATCTCTCTCTGCCCTTGCTTCCGCCATTAGCGCTCCGCTCGGAGCCTTGGAGGAACTCTTCGGCGAGAGCCTTCTCCTCATTTCTATTGACTGTCGATCTTCACTGACTTGAGCGTCGGAGGGTCTTCCAAAGAGGGCCACCCCCAACGCCTCTCGCGTGAGGACTGTCTTGCAGGTCTGCCCAGGAGGAAGCCCGTCTCGAAGCCCCGTCATGCCCAAGTTGGAGGACAGATTTCAGCAGCAACATATTGGTGCTAGAGGAAGGGCCCTCAAGTCCCTAAAAACTTGTGATCCAGGAGACAAGGATCTCAATCTGCAAGAGGATTCCTCCCATGGCCAACCGAAGAAAGGCCACCTCCGAAGTCTGAGATCAGGTCGCCTCTCAAAGGCCTGATCCAGTGAGCAATGTCGCGCCGCCACCACCGCCAGTCGAGACTCCGTCACCGCCGGCGGCCCCGGTGACTCAGGACCAGTTCGCCTTACTGGCCCAGCAGGTTCAGGCTCTGGCCCACCTGATTCAGGGGTGCTCCGAAGCCCCCCGTCCGGTCGCTCATGCTCCTCACCCTCCTGAGGAGGATGCAGCCCCCGCTCATCCGGCGATCTCTTCTTCTAGTCCGCACGGGGTTGCGGACCCCCTCGCCATCCCAGGAAAGCTGAGCCAGCTCCCCAGCGAGCCCGCAACAAAGATCTCCCCAGATCTCGACGGGCCCGATCTCTCTCCCCGGTGTATTCTCGTCATGATTCGACACCGTCTCAGTATCCTCCTCGTCCTGCCCCTCTTGCTCTTCCTGACGAGGAGATCCGCCACCAACTCCAAGAAATGCGTCAAGAGCTTGACGCCGCCAAGCAAGCCCATCCGCTTCAGAATAAAGAAGAGCAGGGCGCCCCCTTCTCTAAGAAGATCATGGAGGAAGTGATTCCCTCCCACGTCAAACTGCCTGCCATCGAGCCTTATCATGGCTCCTCCGACCCCGACGATCATCTCAGCAGCTTCCGGTCAATAATGATGTTCCACAGAGTATCAGACGCGGTCCTCTGCCGCGCTTTCCCTTCCACCCTCAGGGGATCTGCCCGAACCTGGTTCAATGCTTTGAAACCAGGTTCCGTTAATTCTTTTGACAAGCTGAGCCACCTATTCATCAGCCAGTTCGTCAGTAGCCGCCGCCACCGATGAAGATTCGACTCCCTCTCCGAAGTTAAGCAGAGAGAGGGGGAGTCCCTGAAGAAGTATTTTGGCCGTTTTAATATGACCATGCTAGAGGTGGACCACCTTAATCATGAGGTGGCCATGTCTACCCTAGCGGGCAGAGTATTGAAGGAGAGCGACTTCTACCTGGCGCTGGAGGTCAGTTATCCTCCAAACCTCTCCGACATGATGGCCCTGGCTGACAAATATGCCAGAGTCGAGGAGTCGCAGAGAGCCGCCCGAGCTGAGCTAACGAAGAAGAAGGAGCCCAAGGGCTCCGATAGGCATCGACCTGCCCGCCGGCTAAGTCTGCCTCGCGCCAGAGGATTCCCCAGCCGCCGCCGAGGAACCACTCTCGGAGCCCGCCTAGGAGGTTTCACCGGTTCACTCTGCTCACTGCCCCAAGAGCGAAGATCCTCATGGAGATCGAGCGCTAGTTCCCTCGACCTCCTCCTCTCCGAGGGAATGCGGCCCGGAGAGATCCCGCCAAATATTGCCGCTACCACCGCGACCATGGCCACGACACCAAAGAGTGATGGCAACTTAAGAATGAGATTGAAAGGCTCATCCAGCGGGGTAGACTGGATCGGTTCAGGGGAGCCCCCGAGCCAAGGAATGGGGGTGATCGCCGGCCTGAGCCCCAGCAGCAACCTCCTCCCCCTCAAAATCCTCCAGTTGCTGGCCACATTAATGTAATTGAGGCGGTCGGTGGTCCTACAAGCGGGAGGGACGACGAAGAAGGTCCGGCGCCGAAGAAGGCATGCCCCGACGAGCTTTCTTTCTCCAATGACGACTTCCAAGGGATATAGTTCCCACATGATGATGCGTTAGTTGTATCTCTAAATTTGAACAACTATGATGGAAGCCGGATTCTCATTGATAGTGGAAGCTCCGTCAATGTTTTGTACCTCGATATGTTTGTGAAGATGAAGCTTCTTATAGAGAATCTCTGAGTCATGGACTCCACCCTAATGGGGTTCACCAGCGATGTTGTTGTCCCGGAGGGGATCGTCACCTTGATGGTCCGTGCGGGGACCTGGCCCCGTGTGGCCACTGTGTATGCAGATTTCCTGGTGACCAAGCTTCGGTCGCCCTACATGCTATCCTAGGAAGACCCGGCCTAATGTCTCTCAGAGCCGCCGTCTCCATCCCACATATTGTTATGAAGTTCCCTACCGAGCGAGGGGTAGGTGAAGTTCGGGGAAGCCAAGCAATAGCTCGGCAGTGTTTCGTCACCAGCCTGCAATCCAGACTACCCGAGGTTGATGGACTAGACTCTCGGGAGGATTTCGCCAAGCAGCGAGGAGAACCAGCCGAAGAGCTGGAGGAAGTACCCTTGGACGAAGCTCGGCCTGACCGAACCATAAGGATTGGATCGTTGCTGAAGGGGGAGATTCGGCTAGAGCTGATCAATTTTCTCCAAAGGAATGCTGATGTCTTCACCTGGTCAGCCTCAGACATGCCTGGGATCAGTCCGGACGTCCTTATCCACCGTCTTAATGTGGACAAGATGTCCCGACCTGTGAAGCAGAAGAAGAGAAGCTTCACCCCTGACCGGTAGAGAGCAATTGAAGAAGAGGTGGACAAGCTCATTAAGGCGAACTTCATTCGGGAGGTAAATTATCCAAGCTGGCTATCCAATGTCGTCATGGTCAAAAAGTCAAATGGCAAGTGGAGAATCTGCATCGACTTCACCGACCTTAATAAAGCATGCCTGAAAGATAGTTTCTCTCTCCCATGGATCGACCAGCTCGTGGATGCCACCTCCGGCCATTAGATGCTGACCTTCATGGATGCCTACTCAGGCTATAACCAAATTCGGATGGCACCCGAAGATGAAGAAAAAATAGCCTTCATAACCGACTGAGGTACCTATTGCTACCGAGTCATGCCATTTGGTCTAAAGAATACGGGCGCCACCTACCAAAGGCTAGTAAACAAGGTCTTCAAGGAGCAGATCGGTCGGAACATGGAAGTATACGTTGATGACATGCTGGTTGAAAGCAAAGAAGCTTCCTAGCATATTGAAGACCTCTCAGAAAGCTTCACGACACTTTGAAAGTATCAGATGAAGCTCAATCCGGCAAAGTGTGCCTTCGGCACACCTCAGGAAAATTTCTGGGATTTATGGTTTCTCAGCGAGGCATCGAAGCCAACCCGCAGAAGATTCAAGCCCTTCAGCAAATGGCGCTACCTTCGTCTGTCAAAGAAGTCCAGCGCCTGACGGGGAGGATTGCAGCCCTCAACCACTTCGTGGCTCGATCGGCCGAGAGGATCCTCCCTTTCTTCAAAGCTCTCCGATCCGCCAAGAACTTTCAATGGACAATTGAGTGCCAAAAATCATTCGAAGACCTCAAGAAGTATCTCGGTTCTCCGCCTCTCCTCAGCAGCCCCGATCCGGAAGAAATGTTGTTTCTATATCTGGCAGTTTCAGAAGGCGCAATTAGCTCGGTTTTGGTCAGAGAAGAGAAGAAGACTCAAAAGCCGATCTACTATGCCAGCAAACTACTCCGGGACGCCGAAACGAGATACACCCGGATCGAAAAGCTGGTGCTGGCCCTAATAACGTCGGTTCGGAGGTTGCGACCATATTTTCAGGTGCATTCTGTGATGGTCCTCACCGACCAGCCAATCAAGGCGGTGGTCCACCACCCGAAGACATCAGGAAGAATGGCAAAATGGGCCGTTGAATTGGGTGAGCATGACATCCGGTATCAGCCTTGCCCTGCCATAAAAGCGCAAGTCCTAGCCCTGTGGCTCCGCCCCGGACTCCTCCGAACATCCAAGACCAAACGCCCTGTGGCTGCTCCACGTCGACGGATCCTCCAACGCCAATGGCTTCGGTGCTGGTCTGGTCCTCACCAGCCTAGAGGGGATAACCTTTGAGTACGGCGTTCAATTCTCCTTCCCAGCCTTCAACAACGAAGCTGAATATGATGCTCTGCTCACCGGACTCCGAATCGCCCGTGACCTGAAAGTGAAGAAACTGAATGCCTTTACTGACTCTCAGTTGGTAGCCAGTCACGTGCGGGGAGAGTTCGAGGCCCGAGAGCCAAACATGATTCGGTATCTCCAAGAGGTGCGGAACTTGCTCATTTACTTCACCGAATTCGAAGTTATCCAGATTCCCAGATCGAAAAATGCTCGTGCCGATCTATTATCCCGGCTAGCAACTGCGGAGTCGATGGACTCCGAGTGAAAGTTCCCCTTGGAAATTCTGGAAAAGCCCAGCATCGCGGAGGCAGACCGAGTGATGCAGATTGAGGTCGAACCATCCTGGTTTAACCCTATATTGAAGTATCTTAAAGAAGGGTCGCTCCCAGCCAACCGCAGGGAAGCAAGAAAATTGAAGTTGCAAGCTACCCACTATGTGCTAATCGATGACCAGCTCTATAGGCGGTCCTTCTCCATGCCGCTTCTCAGATGCCTCCGCCCATCTGAGGCTGACTATGCACTTCGGGAGGTGCATGAAGGAATTTGTGGCAGTCATCTAGGAAGTTGATCTCTATGCCACAAGGTGCTTCGCCAAGGATATTACTGGCCAACCATGCAAAAGGATGCCGATGATCTCGTCCGAGCCTGTGACCCCTGCCAGAGGCACTCCAACATTCAGAGGCTCCCCTCTGCCAGTCTGATCCCCATTTCCTCCGCTTTTCCCTTTGCTAAGTGGGGGATGGATATTCTTGGCCCTTTTTCCCTCGCCACCGGACAGAGGAAGTTTTATTCGTCGCCATTGATTACTTCACTAAGTGGGTCGAGGCTGAAGCAGTCGCCCAAATCACCGAAGCTCGGGCCAGGGATTTCATATGGAAATCCATCATCTATCGCTTCGGCCTTTCGCATACCATCATCACAGACAACGGCAAGCAGTTCAATAATCCCAAGTTCTGGGAGTTCTGCGAAGACCACGGCATTAGCCATCGCCTCACCTCAGTAGGGCATCCCCAAGCCAACGGAGAAGCCGAGGTAACAAATCGAACCCTGCTTCAAGGGATTAAAGCTCGGCTCGCCAGAGCCCGAGGCAGATGGGCAGACAAACTTCACCATGTTCTATGGGCCTACCGCACCACCCGGAGGATCCCCACCGGCGAGACCCCGTTCTGGATGGCTTTTGGCATGGAAGCTGTCATCCCAGTGGAGATAGGCCTTCCCTCTCCTCGAGTTGGAAGATACTCAGAAGAAGCCAACGACGAGCAGCTCTGCACTAATCTCGACTTGGTAGAAGAGGTCAGGAAAAAAGATCGAATCAGAATGGCTACGTACCAGCAGAGAGTGGCCCGTTATCATGCCTCCAGAGTCAAAGGGAAATCCTTCTCACCTGGCGATCTCGTTCTCCGGAAAGCATCCGTCTCCAACCCGCTGGAGCAAGGAAAGCTCTCGCCTAACTGAGAAGGCCCCCACCAAGTAGCGAAAGTCATCGAACCTGGCACCTACAAGCTTCAGGATCTAAGCGGGAAATCCATTCCTCGGACGTGGAATTCGGACAATCTCCGCGTATACTATCAGTAGGGTATGCCTCTTTGACCTGCCCCCGTTTATAACTCTGGCATCTTATTCATGTTAGTTACGACATGGTCGACTCTCTGGAAAAATTGCGATGAGAAATGGATACCTCTAGCTCACTATCGGCACAACCGAGCCATTTCCCCGAGCTTTGAATTGAATCTCCGAACCTCGGCTAAGTCGAGTCCCGCTTGGTAAAAGCTCAGTATGACCGAGCACTCTCAGCATGGTCGAGAACCGAACAATGCCCAAGACTTAGCTCGGATTCGGGCAGCTTATAAGCCCCGGCCAACCTAAGTATTCTCCTAAACTATGTTCGGATTCGGGCCGCTTACAAGCCCTGGCCGACCTAAGTATTCTCCTAAACTATGTTCGGATTCGGGCCGCTTACAAGCCCCGGCCGACCTAAGTATTCTCCTAAACTATGTCCGGATTTGGGCCACTCACAAGCCCCGGCCGACTAAGTATTCTCCTAAACCATGTTCTGATTCGGGCCGCTTACAAGCCTCGGCCGACCTAAACGTCCTTCTAAATTTAGCTCGGATTCAGGCCGCTTACAAGCCCTGGCCGACCTAAGTATTCTCCTAAACTATGTTCGGATTCGGGCCGCTTACAAGCCCCGGCCGACCTAAGTATTCTCCTAAACTATGTCCGGATTTAGGCCGCTTACAAGCCTCGGCCGACCTAAGTATTCTCCTAAACTATGTTCGGATTCGGGCCGCTTACAAGCCCCGGCCAACCTAAACGTCCTTCTAAACTTAGCTTGGATTCGGGCCGCTTACAAGCCTCAGCCGACCTAAACATCCTTCTAAACTTAGCTCGGATTCGGACCGCTTACAAGCCCCGACCGATCTAAGTATTCTCCTAAACTATGTTCGGATTTGGGCCGCTTACAAGCCCCGGTCGACCTAAGTATTCTCCTAAACTATGTCCAAATTCGGGCCGCTCACAAGCCCCGGCCGACCTAAGTATTCTCCTAAACTATGTCCGGATTCGGACCGCTCACAAGCCCCGGCCGACCTAAGTATTCTCCTAAACCATGTTCGGATTCGGGCCGCTTACAAGCCCCGGCCGACCTAAACATCCTTCTAAACTTAGCTCGGATTCGGGCCGCTTACAAGCCCCGGCTGACCTAAGTATTCTCCTAAACTATGTTTGGATTCGGGCCGCTTACAAGCCCCGGTCGACCTAAGTATTCTCCTAAACTATATCCGGATTCGGGCCGCTTACAAGCCCCGACCGACCTAAGTATTCTCCTAAACCATGTTCGGATTCGGGCCGCTTACAAGCCCCGCCGACCTAAATGTTCATCTAAACTTAGCTCGGATTCGGGCTGCTTACAAGCCCCGGCCGACCTAAGTATTCTCCTAAACCATGTTCGGATTCGGGCCGCTTACAAGCCCCGGCCGACCTAAACGTCCTTCTAAACTTAGCTCGGATTCGGGCCGCTTACAAGCCCCGGCCGACCTAAGTATTCTCCTAAACCATGTTTAGATTCAGGCCGCTTACAAGTCCCGGCCGACCTAAACGTCCTTCTAAACTTAGCTCGGATTCGGACCGCTTACCAGCCCCGGCCGACCTAAGTATTCTCCTAAACTATGTTCGGATTCGGGCTGCTTATAAGCCCTGGCCGACCTAAGTATTCTCCAAAACTTCCTCCGGATTCGGGTAGCTTACAAGCCCCGGCCGGACTGAGCAATATCTCCATATCTTGGCCTTAGCAAGGACTAAGCCGCGATAGCGCTACCAAAATATGCTGCAATATAAAAGGCGCAATATAGGAGTAACAACTCCCCGGCACAAAAGAGGTAGAAGCTAAAGAAAGAAGGAATGAAAAATTTCTTTATTTCCTCATCAAAAGAAAAGTTACAACCTCCTGAGAGGAGTTACAAGTGCATCAAAGCACAGAAAATAAAAACGAGTAAATAGCTCGGCCGAACTGCTCCAGTCAGCTTCGGTTAATGATGATACTTCGGCATCTGACCCAAGTCAGAACCAGCCAGCTCGCCCTGATAAGTGGCAAAGTCGGCCTCCCACGGCCCCTTCGGATAAATTAAGAGATCCAAAAGGAGGCATAACCCGTGTATGCTAATTCTGAGGAATCTGGCAAGCTAACCAGCTCCCCCTAGGTGGAATACTGGGTTGCAGGCCGCTGCCCGATTGAGAGAGCTAGGGGACCATCGGCCCCACGCTGCTCCCAGCTCCCCCTTCCCGTGGCAAGGATTCCCCTTAGAGAAGAGACGAGAATCCAGCCCGATGGAGAAGGAAGGCTCGTGCGTGCTACGGGGGTGCCTATGCACTTCCTACCTTGCGTCCCCCGTAGTAGGCCATAAAGGACACACAGGAAGTGCATATGTGCGCTCTCCGTGTGATCTCTGTGGCCCTCCTGTGCGCTCTCCATATGATCTCCGAAACTCATCCCTTGAGGATGAGCTACTCTTCAGCGGCTCCTTCATCACCCCTGCTGTCCGGAGGAAGACGACTTACAAAAAGAAAAATAAGTCCTCCCACTCTCAGCCTCCGGGACACAGCCATCATAAAAAATTTTCTACGAACATAGAGAAGAAAGTTTTGGGGATGGCCTAACATGGCCCCTTCCTCTCCTTTTTTATAGGCAGAATGGATCGGGAGCAACTATCAAGGCAAAAAACCCCGAGATTCAAAATGCCTAATCCACGCCACCACGTGGCCTCCTGGGATGAAGACAGTGCCCCCTGTTGCGTGCCAAACGCATCCCCCGAACCATGACGCATACCAAAAGATTTTCTCTGATCACGGATCATGGGTCTTAAATGCGGAAAATCGCCGCCAGTCTTACGGATACGGGCAGACCTGGGAGATCGTCCCGTGAAAGTGACGTCCTCCAATGGCGGACAAGTGCTCGTGTCGTACGATAAAACGACCCGCATTGAAAAAATCGATATAATAAAAGCCCCTTGGAAAGCATCGAGGCAACCTTTTGCTGGCTACGGAACTGTACTATCTACTTCGGCAAAACGAAGGTTGATTTGCTTGATAAGGACGCTCAAAGGCCAAGTACTCCTTGATAAGGACGCTTCAATATCCTCTGCTCCGGCCCAACTGTCTGTCATATCCAGGCATGAACCGAGACATTGCCTTATGCTCCCCTCCAAGGCCAAAGTTGCTTCCATACTTCGGGACAAACCGAAGTATCTATCTTCAGTCCAGCACAACTGAGTGTTATCCCACACCCCGATCCGACATAGATAGCTGCCTTTATCTCATCGATAACGGAGCACTCTTTGTACCTCGGCTAAAGCATGAGCGCTATACCTTGAATCTTGCCAAGATGGCCAAAAATCCTCCAAGGGAGTGAATCACTTATAAGACTTGTGTGATGAAAACAAGCATCTCAAAACAGCAGCAAACACGAAAGCTACAGAAGCTGTTCTTTTCATTCATCATACAAAGGGCTATGAAAGGGAAGAAAAATACATCAGCCCTCACAGGGGCTCGTCATTCTCTCCGGGAGCTGCTGAGCCCTCCCCTCGCCGCAGAACCGGCTCGCCCAACTGCTATTGAAGGGACGCCACCTTTCCTTCCAACCGATCGTTGGCCTCACTAAAGCGCATGATCTCCCTCGTAGAAGCAACCATGCATCGCTCGGCCGCCTTTCGAAGTTGCTCGCGGCTCGCAAGCGATAAGGCCCAGACTTCCCCGTCAATGATCACCTTAGTGCGGCCCCTACGGGTTCCCCAACGGGCGTTGACATCGTTGACTGGTGCTCCGGCTGACCTCCCTCCATCCTCGGAAGCCATCTTGCTATCACAAGTTTAGATAAACCAACAAAAGGTCGGCAGGGGAAATGGTTAATGATGGCCTACCACCCATTGGTATTTAATCTACTTCGGGCGAGTGCCCCGATCGCCCGAGCCATCGGCTCCGGTGCCACCACCATAAAGCCTCGCCACGTGTCGTTACTTCAGTGGCCGCTCGCAAGAAGCGAGGATTTGCTCCCTCCGCACCGCAAAGGATAAGAAAAATGGATGGGAAAGTTAACAAACCCCCTTCCTCGGGATCAAATCCCCTTTTTATCGAAGGCGCACCCACGTCTTTGCCCTTGATAAGTCGGACTACCTCGGTTCTGGCCAAGATGTTTCTGTAATTCCTGGTCCTTTCCAGTCGACCTACATCATCTCTTGTTTCCAGCCGAGTTATTGCATCTTGCGACTTCAGCCGAGCTAGATCGTCTCTCAGCCCATTTAACCGAGCTATGTTGTATCTCGGCTCCTTCATCAGGGTTGTCCCTATGCCTTGGCCTCGACCAAGATGTTCACTCAAATCCAAGCTAAACCTACCAACGGTTCGGATAAGCCATAGGTTGCTTGCGGTCGAGGAAAAACTTGAGACAAGAGATCGTCCGAAAAAGGCCATCGAATAGAAGCGAAAGGCTCATTCATTAAAGACTCCAACCGAGTTACAAGTTTGAAAAACAAAAACAAAAGCATACTGATAACCCTTAAGAATCAGGGTTAGGAACAGCCCCAGCGGCCTCGGTAGCTTCCTCGGTGACATTCGGGGGAGCTTGACTTGTCTCGCCCTTTTCAAACACTGTTGTTTCCCCGGTGATATGACAAGTATACCCTTCAGGGGCCGCGACCTCACTGGCACTCGGAGCAACGTCAGGATCGGTGTCTGAAATATCGCCATACTCGTCCTCTTCATCCCCGGGGGAGCAAGCTTCGAAGGTTCCAACATCCAATAAGGAAAGGTCCCATTCTGGATGCTCCTTGGATATCTTACTTCGAGTGTCCTGCACACCGAGCTGGAAGGCGTCGGCGCAAGTTGCATCTTATTCGCCCCTGAACAAAGCGAACCGCATTTCAGTTTTAGCCACTTGGCTCCGCAGTGAGGCAACCTGCCCCTCAGCTTCAGTAGCTCGATTCCGCAGTAGAGCAACCTGCTCCTCGGACTCGCTGACCCGCCTCTCGAGCTCCGAGTTCCTCCCTCGACTAGAGGCCAATTCCCTATGTAGGGTCCGCGCCGGTTTTGATTCTCCAGCTCCACCTTTTTCATCTGTAAAAATAGAGTTAGCCAATGCCACGATGAGCTAGTAAAGGGGGGGGGAGGGGGGGTAGGACCATACCTCCTCCTCCTGCCAAGCTAGCTTCTAGTTAGCTCTTCGACCTCGTCAATGGCCCTCAATTTATCAGCCCTAATTAGCTCGATTCCGCTCTTGAGATCACTGATCCTCGACTGCCTATCATCAGCTTCTTTCAGGTTTGGGAGAGCTCGTTGTCGAGCAGGGTTTTCTTTTCATGGTGCCATTTGATATTGTTGTCCTTGTCGGCAATGTCACGGTCGCGCCACCGTACCTTCTCCTCCACTTCGCCAAGCATTCTACTTAGGCGATTTCTCTCTTCGGCGGCCTTTCTCCTCTACCTGCTTAGATTTTTGTTAAACTGTTTCTTAACAGTTTCCATTTCTTCGGAATGCCTGGATTTGATCCGTGATAGCTCCGAGCATGCGTCGTCACACTTCGCCAGGAGCCCACGTAGCTCCTTCACTTCAAGCTGTAGCTTGGACACGTTACCTTGGGTAGTCTGATGCAATACCTTCATCCTCGCCAGATTCTCATTACTGGTGCCCAGAAGTGCTTAAATGAATCAGACGCCTCCGCCCGCGATTGAAGCTCGACGCTAACTCTCCTAGCCTGGATGCTGGCCCCTATTACCAGCTCAAGCGCCAGCACAACGCCCTGGTAACCAAAGCACTCTGCAAAATGAAACTCAAATGAGGAAAGCACGACCAAGCTAACCAGGAAGCATTCGCTACTCGGGAATAGTAACTTACCCGGGAGACGTAAGACCTGGCTAGCCCCATGAGGGTGGAATTATTGATCTCAGGAAGAAGGTGGATATCCTTCACCATGTTCCGTTGGCCGAATGCGGCATCGACAAGGTCCAGGTCCGCGAACTTATCCGCTGAAGGATCCATGCTCAAGTACAGTACCGACCTCATTAGGGCAGCAAACACCGCTTCGATGGCCAAGTCCGGGCTACTGGGCTGACCATCCCTGCCCGAAGGATCGATTCGGGCAACCTCGATTGAGAAGCCTTTGACCTCTTGCCTCCACCAGCAGAATTCTAACCTGGCCTTCCTCGATAACTCGGCCAGCCCAAGCATCAGCTTTCCCGAAGCTTTTGTGGAAGAGGCTCCGACTGCAAGATTCTCACCTTGCCCTATCCCCTCATCCGAATTTCTTCCCTCGCAGGCACCCGCTCTTCCCCTGCGGGCTCCGCCAAGTCTTCAGTCTGTTCGTTAGTTGCCCCAATCTCGCCAGGAAGAGGCTCTCCAATCATAAGCTCCTCGCGAGTCTCTGCTGCAACCGACCCAGCGTCACCACCTCTAAATCCATCTGAGGGGGGCCCCCCAATAGAGAGCTCTTCTTGAGCTTCGGCGGTTGAAGTGCCCCTTCCTATCCTCCTGCCAGGGCTAGGGATATTTCTTCGTTCGGAGGAGAGCCCTCAGGGCCACCGACCTCCGCCGAGCCAGCCATTGGCTCATCTTCCAGAGGAGGGGCATCCGGACAAGCCGACGGAGTCTCGTCCGAGTTGTCTACTATTTCACCACTGGGGGACAAGGGACCTCAGCAGTTCTCTTTGGCTCCTCCTTCGTTTTCAGCGCCCCCGCCGTGGTTACGCCAACCTCCGACAAGCGCTCTTCGAAGAAGCGAGCCCTCTTCTCGGGCATGTGTTTCTCTCCACCGCTGCTCTCACTTAGGCGCTTGCTTGTCCCTTTCTTTATGCGGCCCGATAGCTCAGACTTCTTGGCTGCGAAAATAGAGAACAAGCAGTCAGACCGAGATACCTTTACTCGAGTAAAAGCAACGGGAAAATAAAAGACCCACCATGCGGGTCGAGGGGGCTAAGCCCAGCGGCGAAGAGAGCCTCCTCAGACAGAAAATCGTTGGCCGAGAATGTCATGCCGTCGCGGAAGGCTTCTAGATCCTCCTCCTCCTGCTCAGATAAAGCTGGATGTACTTTCACATCCCGGACAAAGTTTCCCCATCCTCGGAGAAAATCGGAACCAATATTCCCTTCAGCGATAAAGAATCGATCTTCCATCCCTTTATGGATGACGGTTTATCCACGATTGTCTTGAATGACCTTCGGGGACCGATGTAAGGCCACTCTGATTTCCTCCCAGGTATCAGGTGGTAGCAAGCACGGAATAAGGGCAGAGTTGATGTTACCTTCACTTGGCTACACATCGAGATAAACCCGATGATGCTTCGCCAGTTGTTGGGGGCTACCATCGTCAGACAGATGTTGTAGAACCTCATGATCTCCTTCACGAAAGGATGGAGAGGAAACTGGAGGCCTGCTTTCAGACTATCTTCATAAAGAAAGACGCCATGTTCCAGTTCTTGCGAAACCCTAAGCTCGGGCCCCAGCAATCGCAGGAGGATATCTGAGGGAATGCCATATTTCAGGCGAAGTTTCCCCAGATCCTCAGCAGTGATTTCCGAAACCATGTCGTCGGGGCTCATCATTCTGCTCGCCAGAAGGAGCACCGAGCAAGATTGCAGAGAATATGGGAAAACAAATCCCTCCAAAAAACGAAGGAACACTGCGAAGGGGAATTGTATTGTTTCAACTTTGCTTCCTCCCTAAGGAAACCGCCTCAACATAAGATAAGGCATCTCGCCCGAGGTGCCCGGAACCGCCTCCATAAACACCGTGAAAACCAGGATTTGCTACGTGGCGATTCCCTAGCCGTCACCCCAAAGGAGCCTTACCCACGAAGGCACGGCAGCCGCGCGGCATTAAATAGGACATCATTGCGCGGGCCGTCTAATCCGGATCCTTCCGTTCAAATCGTGCCACCTGGACTTATACTCCCTATGCCTGAACATACGCTTCGAACTAGGGAGTGGAGGCATGTGTTGAGGGGTAAAATCACTATGCTTCAATAATCGTGTACGTGGCTAAGGCTAGCCCTGATTCCTGCTCGCTGTGCGACACCCGCCAGGGATAAGCCAGTCTCGGTAGGTCGGGGCACCTGAACCCCCTCACTGTGCCAAGGATTCTCAAGGCGCGGACCGCGTTTCGCACCCCCATCCGAGCCTACATCATCTCTCGGTCCCAGCCGAGCTTCCATCTCTCGATTCCAGCCGAGCCATCATCTCTCGGTCCCAGCCGAGCTTCCATATCTCGGTTCCAGCCAAGCTATCATCTTCGGTCCCAGCCGAGTTATCCATCTCTCGGTTCCAGCCGAGCTATCATCTCTCGGTCACAGCTGAGTTATCATCTCTCGTCCCAGTCGAGCTATCATCTCTCGGTCCCAACCAAGCTCTCATCTCTCGACCCTAGCCAGCCCTCGTTTCTCGATCCCCCTTCGGCCGAACTATCATCTACCGTCTCTCGGCTCTGGCCGAGCTGTCGTCCCTTGGCTCTAACGGAACTATCCCCCACCCAGCTCTTCTAGCTGGTTCCTTCCTATCACTCGGCCTAGCCCGAGTGATCCCCATACCTCTGCGGAATCCGGCGTGAGAAAGCTTAAATCCTTAAAATTCAAAACAGGAATCATATATGAGAGTGGCCTAGGTCCCTGGGGCCTATGCCCCACCACATCTCGAGACATCAACAAGCTCTCCCAGCCATTGATCCTCTAACTAACCGGATACGAATCCTACCGATCTTATAACAAACAGATTCAGATCTCAACAGCTTTTGGACCCACGATGCTCCCAAACAAGCAGGTGATCTTCTATAAATACCATAGCTTCAGACCCCCTCAGGTACGCGATCCCCATGTGCACACTTGCTCACTGGCTCTCTCTCTCTCTGCCCTTGCTTCCGCCATTAGCGCTCCGCTCAAAGCCTCTGGAGGAACTTTTCGGCGAGAGCCTTCTCCTCATTTTTTGACTGTCGATCTCCACTACTTGAGCGTCGGAGGGTCTTCCACAGAGGGCCACCCCCAATGCCTCTCGCGTGAGGACTGTCTTGCAGGTCCGCCCAGAGGAAGCCCGTCTCAAAGCCCCGTCGCGCCCGAGTCGGAGGATGGATTTCAGCAGCAACAATTACAATATGGTATCAGAGCCACGCACCATCCGAAAGTGCAGGAGCTAAGTACTATGCAGGATAAAGTGCTACATCTATGGGATGGGAGCCACCTCTTGAACCTATGGAGGCCATCTCTAGAATTCTGCCTGCTTGGTGGATGAGATTTTGTGCTTCTGGCGACGAGGACGTCGTCTCTGTAAGGGGGATAGATTGTGATACCCTCCCATTTAGTCCCATATCAAAAAATTGAGGAAAAATTGAATGGTTTATAATCAGTTAGGGAAGATGAAAAAGTACTAATTGGATCCCTTTTGGGCTGTGGTGGCCCAAGTTGGTGTACCTTGTCCGTCTTGCTTTCTTGTCATGAAACGGGTTCGCGGGTTAACGGGCAAGTCATTACAAGCGGAATGTAACTGATGTGATATAGAAAATTTTGCAACCTAGAGACGTTGATGTTTAGCAATCACCATGCTATTTAAAAAGATTTATGGATAAGATTTTATTTAAATTTTTTTAATGGTTTAATAAAGACTCTTTTGTGTTTCTAGTTGCACCATTAACACTAGGAAAACAAGAGACGTTCAGTTTTCAGGATTCCTTATACCTGATCAATCTCGTATGTTGCGTTGGCATTGGAGAGGACCAAGGCAGGAATCCCTTGTACCTCATCCATTTGGTTTGCAAGCTTGACCAGATCAGTCTGACATGTTGGCTCTTTGCTGGAAAGCATTGAAGCAGGAATTGCTTTTACCCCTTTCTCTAGATCATGATCAACAGTCACCCTAGCATCAGAACTTCCCATCTTCACGAAACTCCTGAAACTATATCCAGACATCATCAGCGATCTTTAATTTTTAACACTTTATTAAAAGAGAATAATGGGAAGGGGTTGATCTCGTGCCTACTCTCTAGAGAGCTCCCATATTGCCAACTACTCAGAAAATCTAATCATATAAGGAGTTCCTCTTGGAGATCCTGTTGATACATATATCTCTATTCTTTCTTCTTTTAGTTTTGCTTCAAGATTTTCTTAGCTCTGACGGTCAAAGAGGGGATGCTGAGGGGCTGCAGCTGATGATTAATGGATAGGAGCATCTAGAGGCGAGCTCAAGAGAGGAAGCGGGGAGATAAAGAAAGGAAAAGGGTCAGTGAGCTTCGGAGAAAGAGGGTTCAACCCAGAAACGAAGAAGAGAAGGAGATTCTAGTTTGTGCTTCAAATTTATATTTCATCCCTCTTAGACTTAGATAAAGAGTGAGGTTTGGGACGGGGATCCATCCCTCTATCTCTGCAAATTCTATTGTTTTATTAAAGTTTGCTCATGGAGAAGTTTTTGCCATGATTTCTTTAGGAAAAAACGAAAAAAAAAGTTTGGGAAGGGATTGCTTACCTTGGAGAGAGAACGGTTAGTTTCACTGGTCCAACCGAGAGAGTTTTGGAATTCGCTTGCGGCAAAGGGTTCTCACGGCAAAGGGTTCACACCAAAAGAGGGAACCGACTTACCGGCAGGTGAAAAATTCAACATGTGGTCGTACTAATTTACAAATTTTAAAAATAGCTATCAAAGTTAAAATTGACGATGAAGCTTCTCAAGAGCAAGAAGCAAGATAACACGTCAGTCACCAAAGCCGTTAGGTAATTAGGATAACGAGAACGCTGGATGTCCGGGCATTTAATTTAGAGTAAATTATATTTAGATCCTCTCAACTTTATTTGATTTAAATAATGATCTTGAAAAAAAAAACCATACTTCCTATGGGCCAGTTGACCAATAAAAATAAAATTTTTGGACAGCCCCAAAGGCCCAGACTCTAACGCCAGCTCCAGCGACGGCTTCCAGCGCCAGCCTCCAGCGCTGGCCAAAGGCCGACAGGCTCCATTGCCAGCTCCAGCGTCGGCATCCAGCACCAGCCTCCAGCGCTGGCCAAAGGCCGACAGGCTCCAGCGCCAGCCACCAGCGTCGGCCTCCAGCGTCGGCCTCCAGCGCCAGCATCCAGCACTGGCCAAAGGCCGACAGGCTCCAGCGCCGGCCCCCGAGGCCGGCACATCAAAGGCCGACACCCGCCAAGGCCGGCCTCTCCAAGCTAGCCGACCCCGGCACATTCCTAGCCGGCCCCGGCGTCTCCAAGCTAGCCGGCCCCAGCACATTCCTGGCCGGCCCCGGCGTCTCCAAGCTAGCCAGCCCCGACACATTGCTAGCCGGCCACGGCGTCTCAAGCTAGCCGGCCCCGGCATATCCAGTCCCGCCGAGTCGGCCAAGGCCGTCCCCGGCCGGCTCGACTCGGCCCCGGCGTCCCCTGTCCGCCGAGTCGGCCAAGGCCGTCCTCGGCCAGCCCGACTCGGCCCCGTCATCTCCAAGTCCGCCGAGTCGACCAAGGCCGTCCCCGGCCAGCCCGACTCGGCCCCGGCGTCTCCAAGCTAGCCGGCCCCGGCGTCTCCAGTCCCACCGAGTCGACCAAGGCCGTCCTCGGCCAGCCCGACTCGGCCCCGGCGTCTCCAGTCCCGCCGAGTCGGCCAAGGCCGTCCCCGGCCGGCCCGACTCGGCCCTGGCATCCCCTATCCCGCCGAGTCGGCCAAGGCCGTCCCCGGCCGGCCCGACTCGGCCCCGGCGTCCCCTGTCCCGCCGAGTCGGCAAAGGCCGTCCCCGGCCAGCCCGACTCGGCCCCGTCGTCTCCAAGTTCGCCGAGTCGGCCAAGGTCGTCCCCGGCCAGCCCGATTCGGCCCCGTCGTCTCCAAGTCCGCGATTCGGCCCCGCCCGGCACTGCCTTGCCGGCTGGATGGGCCCCAGCCATCTCAGGTCGACCCAGCTCGGCCCGGCTAGACGGGACCCCCCGGTTCCCGCCAGATCAACCCCAACGGTTCAAAAACCACCTCTCTGACGCGCGCCACCCGACAACGTCAGACGCGCGACGTGCGCTGCCCAACAGCCTAGCTGCTGATGGGACGTAACCCACCAACCAGCCCAGATTCACGCAATGGCTCAGCATACCTTCTGACTTCACGAAAACCCACGTGGTGGTGCCAGCGTCAACCCCTATAAATGGGTAAATTATGTCGAGAACAAGGTAACACACATTTTACACACTCGATGCCCTAACTCTCAAAGGAACTACCTGATCCTCTCCCTCCTCAAGAGCTCTCTCAAGCTCCTTCTCTACTGTGACCTCTGTCACTAACTTGGGCGTCGAAGGGTCCCACCGGAGAACCCTCTCCGGTCTTGGGACTTCTTTGCAGGCAACCCGGTGAAGAAGAAGAGCCTCCGTTCCCGACGTCCAGGAGGGGTGATCGAGCGTCATCAGATTGGTGCGCCAGGAAGGGGAGCATAAGAAAAAGTAGCGAACGTCCTCCCCGAGCTACATCTTTCGTCCCCCCTCTTTTTCAGAAGCCATGGTGGTGACCCGAGCTCAGGACACCTCCATCAGCTGCCCAGCGGGGCTTCCCCCGCCAACTAGACAGCAGGAGGCCAATCCCCCGCTGCTGACCCTTCGGTTGCTTGCCTGCCGCCGGACGCCGCTGTCCAAACAGCGGAGCGGCTGGCGACTCTTTCCTAGCAAGTCCAGAATCTCACCGCCATGATCCACGGCCTCCAGCAACAACAGTCCATGGCCACCCAGCATCAAACTGCTCCCCTCGCCAGTCAGCAATCGGTGAGGGGAGGCTCCCCCCGGCGAGAGGCCGGTCGGCGAGAGACCGGCCGACGTCAAGCTTCCCCCAGGAAGCCTCGACGCGAGCCCTCCAAGCGGCCACGGTCCTCTGACCGCGGCCCCAACAAATTTCCTCCCAAGCCACATCATCACGAGGAACCCAGGCCGAAGTCCCGACTTCCGTCTCCATCTCCGTCCGCCTCCTCTTCTTCTTCTTCCTCCGAGCCACCTCGGAGGGCCCCGACGATCAACCGCCAGGCAGAGGAACGCCTGGAGGAGTACAACAGGCAACTAGACGAGCTCGCCAAGAAGATCAACCGTCAGCCGGGGGAAGAGTTCGACACTCATCCTCCTTACACTCGCCGCATCCTGGAGGAACTGGTTCCCTCGAGATTCCGCTTCCCCCAGGTGGACCCATACGACGGTACAACCGACCCCCTCGACCACCTCGAAAGTTACACGGTCATGATGCAAATCCAGGGCGCCCCAGATGCCCTCCTCTGCAAGGCCTTCCCCGCAACTCTGCGGAAGGCCGCAGGTGCATGGCACTCACGCCTGCCCCCTCACAGCATCGACTCCTTTCGGGAGCTGGAGAGGGTATTTTTGGCCCACTTTGACGCCTGCCGCCGGATCCCAAGGGTGGCAGACAACCTCTTCTCCGTCCGACAGAAGGAAGGAGAGTCACTGCGGGACTTCGTGTCCCGATTCAAAACCGTCGCCCTCGAGGTCTACCATCTCGACGATGCGGTGGCCTCCCTAGCGCTGAAGCGGGGACTTCTGTCCCGCTTCACCTTCTCCCTGGATAAGAAGCCCGGAGCTCTTATTCCGACCTCCTCCTCCGGGCCCAGAAGTACATCCGCGCCAACGAGGCTGACTCGTCCAGAAGGGAAGCCGACAGGAGTTCCAATAAGAAGCCAACCCCCACGGAACCAGCTGAGGGACGATCCAGGCAGCCCGAGCTGCCCAGTCGCTTTGACCAACGGCCCCAGGCGCTGGTTCCTAAGGAGCGGTTTACTCCTCTCACGGCTCCGATCTCCCACATCCTGCTAGAGATTGAGGAGGAGCCGTACTTTCAATGCTCACATCCCCTAAAGTCAATAAACCCCCACAACAAAGAGCTTTACTGCCGGTATCACCAAGATTGTGGGCACGACACCGAAGATTGCCGCCAGTTGAAGAAGGCCATTGAAAAGTTTGCCCAGCAGGGCCACTTGGGCAAGTTCATTCGAGGAAACCTCACGGCCCCGGGTGCGTCGACACCTCCAGCGCCTCAGATTTGCCTCAACAATGCTCCAACGGAAGGAACAATAGCATGACCTCATGAGGGGCGAGCAGTAGCTCGGGGAGCCGACGGAAGGAAGCAAGCTGGCATCAAAATGGGAAGCTTCTCCCCCACATTCGGAACACTGACGGTACTCTTAGTAGCTTGCTGATCCTTTAATAAAGTATTATTCAGAATATCCTTATCTTATCACGTCTTGGGATGAGTGTATTTCTTACACAGAGACCAACTCCGCGTTGGCACTAAAGACCGACTCCGCGTTGGCAACAAAGACCGACTCCGCGTCGGCACCAAAGACCGACTCCGCGTCGGTAACAAAGACCGACTCCGCATCGGCACCAAAGACCGACTCCGCGTCGGCACCAAAGACCGACTCCATGTCGGCACCAAAGATTGGCTCCGTGTCGGCACCCTCAAGCTCAAGACCTGCGGATTCCAATCAACGGAGTTTCCTGGGGGGCAGACAAACCCCCAAGCTGGTTCAAAGGAAGCTCACTGGCATTGCGGCCCACGGGACACCACTCGGCCCCGGCACGGCGGTGCCCACGAGTCGGTTAAGACCCTAAAGGCTCCGTATCCGGCTGAGTCGCCCCTCGCAGCGATTCCACACCCCCAAGGCTGTTCAAAAGGAACCTGACGATGCCCAGCTCTCAGGTCACCCTCCGGGGTTCACTCCCGAACCCTGCGTTGGGAAAGGATTACTGGCCACCCTCAGCTAGCCAAAGAAGGCACGCAGACGTCCATCCAAGGTAAATGTTCTATACTCCTTTCGCTTAGCCGATGCGGGGCACGCAAGCTCAAGGAGTGTGGGGGGCATTTGATGGGGCCAGTTGACCCAATGAAAAATAAAATTTTTGGACGGCCCCAAAGGCCCAGACTCTAATGCCAGCTCCAGCGACAGCTTCCAGCGCCAGCTCCAGCGTCGGCGTCTAGCGCCAGCCTCCAGCGCTGGCCAAAGGCCGACAGGCTCCAGCGCCAGCCGTCAGCGTCAGCCTCCAGCGTCGGCCTCCAGCGCCAGCCGCCAGCGTTGGCCTCCAGCGTCGGCCTCCAGCGCCAGCGTCCAGCACTGGCCAAAGGCCGACAGGCTCCAGCGCTGGCCCCCGAGGCCGGCACATCAAAGGCCGACACCCGCCAAGGCCGGCCTCTCCAAGCTAGCCGGCCTCGGCACATTCCTAGCCGGCCCGACATCTCCAAGCTAGCCGGCCCCAGCACATTCCTGGCCGGCCCCGGCGTCTCCAAGCTAGCCGGCCCCGGCACATTGCTAGCCGGCCACGTCATCTCCAAGCTAGCCGGCCCCGGCACATTCCTAGCCGGCCCCGGCGTCTCCAAGCTAGCCGGCCCCAGCACATTCCTGGCCGGCCCCGGCATCTCCAAGCTAGCCGGCCCCGGCACATTGCTAGCCGGCCATGACGTCTCCAAGCTAGCCGGCCCCAGCACGTTCCTATCCGGCCCCGGCGTCTCCAAGCTAGCCGGCCCCGGCATCTCCAGTCCCGCCGAGTCGGCCAAGGCCGTCCCCGGCCGGCCCGACTCGGCCTCGGCGTCCCCTGTCCCATCGAGTCGGCCAAGGCCATCCTCGGCCAGCCCGACTCGGCCCCGTCGTCTCCAAGTCCGCCGAGTCAACCAAGGCCGTCCCCGGCCAGCCCGACTCGGCCCCGGCGTCTCCAAGCTAGCCGGCCCCGGCGTCTCCAGTCCCACCGAGTCGACCAAGGCCGTCCCCGGCCAGCCCGACTCGGCCCCAGCGTCTCCAAGCTAGCCGGCCCCGGCATCTCCAGTCCCGCCGAGTCGGCCAAGGCCATCCCCGGTCGGCCCGACTCGGCCCCGACGTCCCCTGTCCCGCAGAGTCGGCCAAGGCCGTCCCCGGCTAGCCCGACTCGGCCCCGTCATCTCCAAGTCCGCCGAGTTGGCCAAGGCCGTCCCCGGCCAGTCCGACTCGGCCCCGTCGTCTCCAAGTCCGCCGATTCGGCCCCGCCCCGGCACTGCCTTGCCGGCTAGATGGGCCCCAGCCATCTCAGGTCGACCCAGCTCGGCCCGAGCTAGACGGGACCCCCCGGTTCCCGCCAGATCAACCCCAACGGTTCAAAAACCACCTCTCTGACTCGCGCCACCCGACAACGTCAGACGCGCGACGTGCGCCGCCCAACAGCCCAGCTGCTGATGGGACGTAACCCACCAATCAGCCCAGATTCACGCAATGGCTCAGCAGACTTCTGACTTCACGAAAACCCACGTGATGGTGCCAGCGTCAACCCCTATAAATGGGTAAATTACGTCGAGAACAAGGTAACACATATTTTACACACTCGATGCCCTAACTCTCAAAGGAACTACCTGATCCTTCAGACCTCTCCCTCCTCAAGAGCTCTCTCGAGCTCCTTCTCTACTGTGACCTCTGTCACTAACTTGGGCGTCGGAGGGTCCCATCGGAGAACCTTCTTCGGTCTTGGGACTTCTTCGCAGGCAACCCATGAAGAAGAAGAGCCTCCGTTCCCGACGTCCAGGAGGGGTGATCGAGCATCATCACTTCCCATTACCTAAAAAAATAATAAAATAGTGGCAAAAATTAGTAATAAAAATTTTTATCACTAAATTATGACGGTTTAGTAACAAAATAGTGACTAAAATTAAAATTAGTGATCAATTAGTCTATCCATCACTAAACCGTCACTAAATTAGTAATGAATATAGGCATTCGTCACTAATTTAGTAATGGATTGTCCTTTCATCACTAATTTAGTTATGGATCTAGGCATTCGTCATAATTTTTTTAAGTATAAATTTAGTGATGAAAGGGCAATCCATCACTAATTAGTGACAGATCTAGTGATGAACAAGGTCATTTGCCACTAATTTAATGATGATTACCCTTCCATTACTAAATTTATACTCTAATTTTAAAATTAAAATTAATGATGGAAAAACTTATCCGTCACTAATTTAGTGATGGACAAAGAAATCTGTCACTAATTTAGTGACGGATTGGTTCTTTCATCATATATTTTTAAAAAAATTATAGTGTAAATTTAGTGATAGAATGCCAATCTGTGACTAAATTAGTGACGAATGACCTTGTCTGTCACTAATTTAGTAACGGATTAGTTCTTCTGTCATAATTTTCTTAAAAAATTAAAATAAAAATTTAGTAACGAATGTTAGATCCATCACTAACTTAGTGACGGATAACCTTGATCATCACTAAATTAGTGATGATTGACCTTGACCATCACTAAATTACTAAATTAGTGATGGATGACCCTGACCATCACTAAATTAGTAATGGATTGATTTTTTCATCATAAATTTAATTTTTTTAAAAAAATATAATATAAATTTAGTGACGGAATAGTAATCTATCGCTAAATTAGTGATAAAAAAATTCTGTCTCTAATTTAGTGGCGGATTGATTCTTCCATCACAATTTTTTTAAAAATATTATAGTATAAATTTAGTGATAGAATGCTAATCCGTCATTAAATTAGTGACGAATGACCTTGTCGTCACTAATTTAGTCATGGACTGATTCTTTCGTCACAATTTTTTTAATTTTTTTTAAAAAAATAGTGATAGATGCTTAGATCTGTCACTAAATTAGTGATAAATAATCTTGTCCGTCACTAAATTAGTGACTGATTAATTTTTTCATTATAAGTATAATTTTTTTCAACTATAAATTTAGTGACAAAATAGTAATTATCACTAAATTAGTGAAAAAAAAAATTTGTCACTAAATTAGTGATGAAAAAAAAATTTATCACTAATTTAGTGATGAAAATAATATTTTTTTTAAAAAATAAATAAAAAAATAGTGATGAAAGAATAATTTTGTTATTAAATTAATGATGAATATTTTTATAATATTTTTATAATTTTACGAAAATAATAGGAAAAAGCTTTCGTTTTGACCTTTCTCTATCATATGCTGAAACCCTCCCACCCGTCTTCCCTGCCCTAACTTCCGAGTTCCCCTCACTCTGCGCTAGCACCAGAGGAAAAAGCTTCTACCCTCTACTCCTCCTTCTTCCATCCTCTGCCCCCTTCTTGAAGACGGCGAGATCTCCATCCCCTTCCTCCCCCCTCCCCCTCCGTCAAAGAACGCCTCATCTTCGGTTCCTCCGATCTCCAATCCTCAATCTCTCCTAAGCCCTAATCAACTCCTCCTCCATCTCCCCCACCACATCATCCCTCGGACCATCCGACCGAATTCCCGTTATCGCCAGATCACCGGTCGCTTCCGCTGCCCAAGGTGAGATGCCCCTTCGCAACTCACTCATTGCTTAAAACCAATCGATGCCATGTTCTTCCGCTTTCTATCATCGTCCCGAGAGCTCAAAGCCACAAATTTGATTCTAGCATAAAAGCCTGTCTCCGATCATCTTTAATGGCACCGTTTCATCACTTTTTGGTGATTTATAAGGTTTCATGCAATCTAAACTGCTTTTAGATTCGTCGTCATGTGGTTGACAACGTAGACTCGTTAGCACTGATTCGGAGTTCAGGATCGTGTTATGGTGGTTTGGTTGTGTACTTTTTACATGGTTAACAATAATTCCTTTTGCTGTTATGATGTCTAGTTTTTTTTACGAGGATCAAGATTTCTTGATGCTTTGTATTTCATGATTGCTAATATGCTATCAAAATAGTTTTTTTTTTTTTTAATGCTCTCTAAGTCACCAGATGCTTGAACCTATGTTATATTAGAACTCCAGCCGTGCTGGTGTTATTATCTTCATTGTAACCATGTATTGTAAGTAGCTTCTGATCAAGCCATGCATTGATGTTTTGCTTCTACCTGTTGCCAAGAGCCTACTTGTTAAGCCATATAAAAGTTTCTTTAAAAAAAAAAAAAAGATTCTCAATCAATTTGTCATTTATTTCTGGAATGAAAAGCTCACATTGTAATATTACACTGTGTTGCACCATTATCTAAAGTACTTCCGAGCATATCATTTACAAAACTTTTTTTCTAACCATAGAAACTTGCTTCTAGTTTCCTTCGAATGGGTGCCATGGCTTCACATATTGTCGGCTATCCTCGCATTGGTCCAAAGAGAGAGCTTAAGTTTGCTTTGGAGTCTTTTTGGGATGGAAAGAGCAGTGCTGAGGATCTGGAAATGGTTGCCAAGGACCTGCACATGTCCACCTGGAAACAAATGGCTGATGCAGGAACCAAGTTCATTCCTTCCAATACCTTTTCATGCTATGATCAAGTCTTAGATATGACTTCCATGCTTGGTGCAGTACCTCACAGATATGGATGGACTGGAGGTGAAATAGGATTTGATGTTTATTTCTCAATGGCCAGGGGAAATGCCACGCTACCTGCTATGGAAATGACCAAATAGTTTGACACAAATTAGTGAGTAATCTGGTCTTCTCTTCCCATAGTTCTAAATCATCAGAGGGCATACACTTGTTTCAGTTTAGCTAAAAAGATATATATACATACTTAAAACCAAATAAAACTGATTACCTGCCAGATTCATTGTTTTGCAACTAAGCAACTGATGCTTAATAAAAATGCTTCAAATGCAGTCATTATATAGTGCCTGAACTGAGTCCAGACCTCCAGTTCTCATATGCTTCCTGTAAGGCAGTTACTGAATACAAAGAGGCCAAAGAGGTGCTGAATATGAAACCTGAGTTTCCTCTTTTTATTAGGATTTAAAATCTACTTCTTCTCTGTTTATTCAAACCTTGATGCAGCAAATGTCGCTGATGTTCTGTTTTTGCTATGCAGCTTGGTATTGAGACTATCCCAGTACTTATTGGTCCAGTTTCCTTCTTGATGCTCTCAAAGCTAGCAAAGGGTGTTGAGAAATCATTTTCCCTTCTTTCATTGCTAGGGAAAATTATTCCAGTTTACAAATAGGGTCTTCTGTGGTATTTGTTGATCATTTTTATTAGGTCCAGTGCTTGTCTGAGTTTTTCATCCTCTTGTTTCTACCTCTTGGAAAGGGAAGTTGTATCAGAGTTGAAGGCTGCTGGGGCTACTTGGGTGCAGTTTGATGAGCCAACACTTGTGCTCGATTTAGACTCTGATCAGCTGAAAGCATTGACAGGTGCTTATACACAGCTTGAAGAGTCATTATGTGGTCTGAATGTTCTTGTTGAAGCCTACTTTGCTGATGTCCCTGCTGATGCGCCGCCGGGGCCAAGCACCACCACCACCGCGACGTCGCCTGCCACTACTTCGTTGACGTCAAGAAGGGATGCATGCGCATCCGCATGAAGGTTGCCCTCGGTGTTGTCTTGCTCTGCATCGCATCAGCACCGCCGTGCTCCGCTTTGTGGAGTGCCTCTGCTGGCTCGACTCCTTTTACCTCTCTGCGGAGACGATTTCTCTGGGCATCAGAGAACCAGTTTATGAGGTGATCTACTCAAGCTGACAACTTGGTCTATTCTCCTTCCTTTTTCCTGTAATTCTTGCCTGATGGACTTGTGTGCTGTGTGCCTCCAAATTTCATTTTTAAAATTCCGAATTCTGTGCACTGAGTTCATATTTGGTAGGCATACATGAACTTCGATTGATCTTGGTCTTGAATACTGATCAGAGTAGCACTTAAAGCATCGTTGCAATTTTCAATTAATGACTTCAGAACTGGAAATTTGGAGGGTTACTTTCTTTTGTATCACTCTTGTTTCTGCTTACTTTTGTTGTGCTTGTTTCTGCCTACTTTTGTTGTGCTTCTTTCCATAGCCATCACTTCTTCAATTTTTGTAATTGAATAAATAAACACTAATCAAACTTTCTAACTATGGCTCTGCCAGACACAGTTCCTCTTATAGAATACTCCTTCAACAGTTCTGCAAGCCCATAATTTATGATACAATGCATTGTGAATCTAGACTAGGCTAACATGTGATATGTACGTAAATACTTATAGCATTAAGTCCAAAAACTGGTACAAATTGCCCTGTTGTGTGTAAATACTCTTCAAGAGACTATTATGAAGAACTCTTGAATTATTGGTGATTTAATAGACATTGTAAGCTGAGATGAGATTATTGCATGCCTAAGCTATTTTTCTTTGCACTGCCTTCATATCCTCCACAGCCTCTATGGTTTGATCTTCTTTTAGGGATCTCTGTCTAGAATTGTAGCAACCAGCTAAAACAGTACGATTGCCATTACAGAAAGAAAATTTTCAGTGCTGCTTATTTATCTGTGCTGCTAGATGAATTTTCAACCAAAACAACAATGTTCTGTCTTGCATATAGTTTTTTTTATAGAACTATTTATTGCAACATAACTTCAATGTCACATTTTGGTCATACTTCTGCTCTTGACAAGTTAGTTAACAGACACTCTTCGAAAACTTGGAGTTGAATGAAGGTTTGAGAGCTAATTTATTCCTAACCTGTGTATATAAAGTTAACTTCTTACTAAAATGAGAATGGAATGTTTCAGGTGATAGAAGTGAAATTGTTGAAGTCAAGTGGTATGTGCCAAGTCATTCCAGAACTTTCTTGAGTAAAATTTTTATGCTTTTTGTTTTTTGGTCCAAAGATGACACATGCCTTCTTTATGTTGTCAGTTTGTTACCAAGTCATCACTATATAGAGAGCAATCCAATGCTTTCTTGCAGGCAATGTGAATTAATGTGAATTAACGCTTTCTTGGCCTTTAAACATTGATAAACTTATTCGTGTTGGTTTCTTGGGTCTGCTTATTCTTTGTGAGATCCCATATGAGTTTGATGTATGTAACCTATTGGAGAGATGGAATTTTTTATTTCTTTGTGAAGAATTTCTGAAGTTGCGAACCTTGACTTTTCCAGCTATTGAAGATGCTGTGAAAAATCTGAAGATCAACCCGGCACCAAAGCCAGCAATACTTGATCTTTCATTTATATTTATATTTATTATTACTACTACTACTATTATTATTACTATTATCACTATTATTATTATTGTTGTTGTTGCTGTTGTTTTCATATTTTGTGGATGTAACGAAGTACTGACTCTGGATTACTTCTTAACTATTTGATATTTCTGTAGTTGGTGAAATAAGACTTCAATGATTAATATTGTGTATGTTGGAAAAGAGAACTCTAGATAAACCTCTGTGTGTTCCATAGACCATGATTTCAACTGACAAGTAGCTTGGGGAGATTTACAATGGAATATGGATAACATGATGACATGGCCTAAGGCATGCTTAAATGGTATCCATAAAGAACGATGGTTGGATTTGATTAACAAAAGGAGAAAAGCATTTGAGATATGTGTGATCATGACCAACATAATTTAGGTCGATGCTTCCATGAATACCTTGCAATGATCTGTCTCACCATTTTTCTGGTTTTTATGATTGGGTGCACAGTACATTCTTAAAGTCAGCGTTGGAAGTTCAGCACAGTGCATTAGTGGATTTACAGCCTTCGATGTGCCTCAGGGTCCCCTTTGGTATAAATTGCCATTGTTTCACTGTCTATGATTGCTTGTAGGCTGTTGGCCTGGTTTCTTATGTAATTGCTGTAAATGCTGCAGGATATTGGGCGATGTCTTTATGGGAGCGTATCACACAGTTTTTGACTATGGCCAGCTGAGAGTTGGATTTGCTGAAGCAGAATAGAGATGAGCGGTTTACTCTTTCATTTTGTTTTTTATGGAGCTTATTATTCTGTTAAAACAACTGCATCAAGTGTTGATGCTTAACTCCAGTATAATGATGCATAAATATTTTTCCTGCAGGGTGATTGACCTTCCACCGTTTGAACTCAGAGCAAACGATGTGTGTGTCAAGATGCTTGCAGCTCCAATCAATCCCTCAGATATCAATAGGATAGAAGGTTTGAGCTCCTTGATGGGTTTCTACTTTAATGTCAAAATATTTTGGATATTTTTATTAAGTTGAACAAAGCCGCATATTTTTCAGGTATTTTCAGTCTGTGATTTTGATGTTGGAAATAATTCATTGGAGGAAACTTAGGAGGATAAACTGATGATGAACAACTTAGAGTGGTTTGGAAATTTACATGAAAGGCAAGAGGAGTCCTGAGTGATATGTGGACTCATGATGGTGAAGGATTTAAGAAGCTCACCGTATTAGCGTTTCTTGTAGTTAACCAAGTGGTTTTTGTCCTGCGTTGATCCTCTACCATCATCTATTATAACCAACAATTACATTATGGCCAAAATAAATTTGAAAATCTGTTTTAATTTCATTAAACATTTTGCTCTTTCATTTTTGTTCATAGCTCAAATGTTTAGATATATTGCAAATGCTTTTACCAAACTTGTCTGATCTTTCTGCCAAAATTGATGTGGTTTTAGAGCTACATATGCAACTAGAAACACATCCTGATATCTCTACTACAAGCACAAATATCTATTATAATTTTAGCATTCAGGTTGCATACATATATTAAAATAAAAAGGAAGAAGGATGGGTCTTATCTCCTATCAGTTGTGTGAACATTCTTCAGCAAGCTATGTAATGAAGACCTGTACCATGCAGCAATTCTAGAATTCCAAGTACCATTTACGACCTTTCCCCCCTTTTGATGCAACACGAAACTTGAGTACCATTTGAGGGGTTCTTGTGAGACTTAATATTTCTTTCTTGTCTTTATCAGCTATTTTCCATCTCTGACCTTTTTCTCACCTTTCTTTGTATAGTTTTATGAGAATTTCTGCTTGTGTATTCCATCTAAATATGCTGAATCACTGATCAAAGGTTCTCTCTGTTTAGAGTTCTGGTGCTTTTACTTGCAGTGAACTTTTTTTTTCAAGTTCAGCTTCCTTCTAAGTTAAGATATTTTCTTCTAATCAATCCATCTCTTGTCTTCAACAAATAAAAATATTGCTTAATTGACTTCTTAATCCACATTTTATATGTTAATTAGAATTGTTGCTATTATGAAGTCGATCATCTGCATCTGTGTTTTCTACTTTTCATCTGTTCTGGTTCTGCAAGTCATGACATCCGCCTACCCCAGAAATGGACTTATTAGCCCCTTGCCACTGATCTCTCTTGTTTCGTACTGGAAGTGAGCAGTGCCGCGGTAGGTGTGGGTTAGGACTAAATCTAAGGAAGAAGAATAAAAACGGCACTAGTAGGTGTTGTTCATATGTTGCCATTCTCATTAGATCTGCCTATTATGGACATTAGCTATTATTGTGTTTCATTTGCTCCATGGTTTGTGTGCTTCTTTTCCATTTTAACTTGTTCAAGAGATTGCAAGCATCTTGCTCTTTATCCTTGTATTGCTTTAGTTTTTATTGATTTAATGCAATGTTAGATCCCCTTTGTTATTGACATCATGTTTGATTCCTAACCTTGTAATCCTTATATGAGAAGAGTTTGGTTTTCGTATTCATTTTTAGAAAGCTAAATGTGGTGTTTGGTGAATTTCATTTAAGCAGCCATATCTTTTGCCCCCCTTTTCCTAGCTCTAGTTCTCAAAGTATTCGTCTTGGATTAGTTAACTCTCTTCCTCATTTTCTGGCTAGCATTATTAAGCATTCTGAGAATGTATGCCAAAGAGTCGTGAGCATTTGAACTATATTAATTACTAGAACTTGTATTTATTTTGTGAGCCCAACTATTTTGGAGTCTTTAATCTGAACCATTTGGCTACAGAATGGAGTTCTTAATGGTCCAAGACAGGTCAATTATAGAACTGAGTTTTCTACATGGGCTTAGGTGAAGGTTATTAGGACAATAGGGAATTAAAAGTCATGGGAGAATTGTTCCAAGATGCTCCTGACTCTTTTTCTTTTTCCCCCTTTTAGAGAATTATTATTTTCATCCATATAAATGATGTTTGAATTTCTTAGCGGTGTTGGGATGCACTACTGCTATCACTTTAATTCACACCCACTAATTATCTTGTCGTCTCTACTGCATCATTATCTCCTCTGATTGTCCTTTCTCCAGAGATCTGCTTTTCATTCACAATCTGCAATGCACTAAGCATGAAGTAAGGTGAAATTCATTCAGGTGTTTGTAATGTTGCCAGAGTTGTTCATAATGGTGGTTCCTTGTCATTGACAATATGCTACATAGGTGATTGTTGTGGCAGATGACTTGCATGTTTCATAATGAGGTCTAACATTATGGTTTCTGTTTTAGTTTGGATAATTGTTTGTTGGTCTATGCCTACCTTCTCATGCAAATCTATTGAGACAAATGGTTGTCAAATGTTATTGCTTAATTTTGTATAATGCATCTAGTGATATGGAACTGTCACAAATATTAATAATTTTGGAAGGCTACTGTGCAGTTGTCTAGTTCCTTTTAACACGGATGCTGATGTTCTGTCCAGTCATTCAGCAAATGAGCTTGCTCTGCTTTAATGAATGTCAGTAAAAGCTTATGAAGACACTCCTAAAGGTGTTGGCTCACGGTAAGTATCTTTATATCCTGCTTCATTTCAAAGTAGCAGGACCTCATATTCACCATAGGTTGCAGCTCAAGTTAAGATGCTTGCAGAGAAGCAAGCAGAAATGGATAGAAAGATTGCTGAGTTGAATGCGCAAACGGAGCTCTACATCTATATTAAATGGAGGAACAGATGAGGCACTTCATGGAGCATATGGAGTTTGCGCGAGAGTTCTATGGATCAGAATCTTTTGCATCTTAAACTTAATAGTTTGATGCGTGATGTATAAAACATTAGTGTTATTGATGTATGCAGATATATTTATCTTATTTTATGAAATGCATTTGTTATTTTTGAATTTAAATTTTTATCTATAAATTTTATTAGAATGCATTAAATATATTATAATTTAAAAATAATTTTAAATTTATAAGAATAAAATTTGATGAAATTTTATTAGGTTAATGATGGATTAGTGATGGATTTCTGGCAGAAATAATAGTGGCGGATTAATGACGAAAACATTAGTTATTGATTAGTGATGGAACAATGATGGATGATTGATAGATTCTTTCGTCACTAATCTGTCAACAAATTATGATGGCATAGTGATGGAACTATCAGTGACATGCATTCCATCAATAACCTGCCGCTAAACTATGACGAAATGTTTGTGATAGACTAGTGACAGAAGTTTTAGTGATTGAATTTTCATCATTAATCTATTACTAAATTGTGATGGAATAGTGATGAAAATTTTTGTGACGTAACAGTGATGGAATAATGAGTGACGAATAGTTCGTCACTAATCCATCAAAATTTAGTGATGGACATAGCTTTTTTTCGCAACTATTATTTAGTGATGAAAATGTGTTCCATCACAAATTCTTGATGAAATATTCTGTCACAAATTCACTATTATTTTATGACGGATGCTCTTTTCATCACTAAAATTAGCAACGGTAAAAATTATGATGATAAGATTTTCATCACTAATTCATTACTAAACCCAGTTTGTGACAGAATAGTGATCAAATTTTTCGTCACTATTATGCTATTTTCTTATAGTGTCCATTTGGTTACAATCAAATCCATTTTGTCTATCAAACGGTGATGCTTTTACTATATCAATTAAAGAGATAAATATGGCCCTCTTAAAAGACCTGAAAGAGTTGCCATTTCAAGGAATCCAAACTGTTTCGATCAACTGATCTACCTTAATCCACTTTTCTGAAGAAATTGACAGTGCTCTATTCCTCCCTTACCATACCTTCGAGACCCTAGATGAGTTCTTTTGAAACCCCATCTCTTTCCTCCCTCCCAACCAACAGATTGATTTATTGCTACAAACATGTTGATCCTAAGTTAGTTTCTATCGACGAACCGATGCGTGTTGCTCTCGTCCTCCTTTCGAACGAATAGTTCAGTGAGTTCCTACTGATGGATACTGAGGCATTGCTCTCATCCCAACTGACATGTTCGGGTAAGTTCCTATCAATGGTTTTTGTGCTTCATTTGACCTTACCACATACCACATATACTCAACAATTTCTTCCTCAGGCTTTCTATATCTCCAGTTATTCATATTTTTGTCGGGATAACTAGCTCTAGGATTTAGAAAAGAATGTAGGTTTAGGAATGAATGCGGCAATGCTTCTTTTTCCTAGAAGATAAGCATGATTATTCTCAATATTTCCAAGGGAGAGGGCCCTTTTTCCTTTACCTATACTTAGTGGTCCCTAGATTCTTAGAAGTTTTGGAGTGCAGGGACAATGTTGAGGTATACCAGTAAGATACAAAGAGCTAAAACATGCAGAGAGCATAGCTATGCTTGAATAAATTAGACCAAGATTTCTTAGACTATAATGATTAGTAACTAAATAAGTGGGTGGGTTATTTGTATCTTATATTGTCATTTAATAGTTATACATAATATTATATGATCTCTGTTGAGATGGGTATTATACATAAGTTGATTATATTGCATTATTCTATACTTTTAGCATGGATTTGGATTTTTTTGCATTAGAAATCCATCATGGGGGTGCATTCGATTCACCCCCTCCATGCAGTACATGGATGGTGAGGTGGCTTACTTTGATAACTGTGATGAAGATAAGATGAGCCTAAGAGAGATTGAAAGCTTGATAATGGACCTAAGCTATCAAAAGTTTTAGCATTTTTATTACTTGATCCTGAGGCAGTCTTTTAAGGATAGACTCAAAATTTTGAACAATGATAAAGATGTCCTTGATATGATAACTAGGAGAGAGCAATGATGCATTATGTGGAGCATGGGATAGATGACATTGAGTTGGATCAATTTGAAGCACCCCCAACATTGTCACAACTTGAGCCTTCTCCTATGGCAAAACAAACAAGGGAAACAAAAGATTCACATAAGGCTAGTGGTAGGAATTTGGACTCTACAGAAGATTGTGATTCACCTATGGCTACTAAGGTTGAGGATGAGGATGATGGTGATAGATTGACCGACTTTAATGAGATAGATGAGGATGATGACTTGTTTGTAGATTTTATGGATAGCTCAGTGATCGATGAAGGTCTACATAAGGAGAAGGCTGAGGCATACCAATTTAGTTCTAAGGATGATGAATTGCTAGGGAAAGAGTGAATTAAGTAATAATGATGAAATTAGAAGTATAGATAGCTCATCAGAGGGCTAAGAACGCACAAGGTTTCCCAAATTCAATAAAGCATTGACTTTAGCAGACCTATTAAGCTAAAGCTTAGAATGTTATTTACCTTAGTGAATGTCTTTAGAAATACTTTGAGGCAGTTCTCTATTCATAAAGGTTTTAATTATATTTATAAGCATAATGAGAGGTCAAGAGTGAGAGCAGTGTGCAAAATGACATGCAACTTCTTTGCAAAGGGTAGATAGATATCATATTAGATAATTCAATCCTGTTGACTCCTTATTGATTTTGATGATTACAAAGCAATTAAGTAGGTACTAATATGTTTATTATGAAAACAAAGATCATTGCTGGTTAATACAATATACCAAGATGAGAAATGAATGGTTCAAAAGTTTGAGTCAAATAAAGTCATCTCAAACATTTACAAGCCCAAAGAAAGCTATATGGGAGCTCTGCTAAAGAAATTCCTACATCCACTGCCTATTTTATTCCTTTTGGCCGAATGCTATTGAAATCTGGATAATTGGCTTCCCAATCCAGCTAACTAGACTCCCTGTGAAGTCCTTTGGCCGAACCATGTGTGGATTTAGTTGACTGAGCATCAAATCCAGCCAATTAGATTACTATGCTCAGTGAACTAGTCGAACCATGCTCAAAACAAGCTGACTAGAGTTGCATTTTTAGTTAACTAGATTCCCTGTGAAAAGCTTTGGCCGAACCATGCTCAAAACAAGCTGACTGGAGTTGCATTTTTAGTCAACTAGATTCCTTATGAAAAGCCTTAACCAAATCATGATCAAAACAAGCTAACTGGAGTTGCATTTTTAGTCAAGTGGATTCCATATGAAAAGCCTTGGCCGAACCATGCTCAAAACAAGCTGACTGGAGTTGCATTTTAGTTAACTATTTTTGCATGTGAAATGCTCTGGCCGAACCTCTTTTAAAAAAAGTTGACTGGGGATCAAATCCAGTCAACTAGATTTGTTCTCTACTTGGCCAAGACGTGGCCCTTCTTCTTGCTCAGCTGACTGAAGTGATATTTTAGTCAAATAGATTGCTATGCATTTTCTTCCTAGCAGAACCTTGTTTAATCTAGTCAACTAGAGTTCAAGTCCAGTCAACTAGATTGCTATGCATTTTCTTCCTGGCAGAACCTTGCTTTAATCTAGTCAACTGGAGTTCAAGTCCAATCAACTAGATTGATATGCATTTTCTTCCTAGTAGAACCTTGCTTTAATCTAGTCAACTGGAGTTCAAGTCCAGTCAACTAGATTGCTATGCATTTTCTTCCTGGTCGAACCTTGTGTAAAAAGAGTTGATTGGGGATCAAATACAATCAACTGGTGTTGCTTGAGAAACACTTGGACGAACCATGTTATAAAGTAGTTGACTAGAGATCAAATCCAATCAACTAGATTTGGTATTTAGTTGCTTAGGCAGTTGCTTTCAAGTCTCCAAGATGACTAGATTTTGTTTCTAGTCAACTAAAGCTTGGGCTCTTGGGAAGAAAATGATGCTCTCTTCATTCCAGCTGACTGATGGGATGATTGAAGTTTGGAAAACTTCTCAAATGGTCATCTTTGCTCTCGTTCTTCTTTCCTTTATTTCTGTTCCATCTCTAATGGCTAGTTTTGCAGTTCAAACACTTTAAATAGCATGATGTCAACAAGAAACGAGTGAAAGAAAAAGAGGTGAATAGTAAAGAGATTTATTGCATACATCCGAGACTGTTTAGTAAGAAAGAAAGGAAGCTCTGCATTGAATACATAAATGCTCTTGAAGATCATTGATTACTTATCCTTGTTGAATCATCAAAACTTCCAAAAGCATTCAAGGCTTTAGCTACTTCAAAAGGAGACTTCATTGCTGAAGATCATTGAAAAAAAGTAGTTCATTTGAGGAGCAGTCTTTAAATTTGTAAAGTGTTTATTTCTGAACATTTGCTCATTACATGAGCTTTCTATTCTTAATATTTTCTGAACTTATTTGAATCTTGTAAAGGGTTGGATTTAACCCTTGGTAGTTTGTTGTAAGGCTACATTGTGCCGTGAAACAAGTTGCTAGCCAGGGAAGGCTAGGGTTGTAATCATTTGGTGAAACGATTGAAGTGAAATTCTCAAGGGGTTCTTGGGGAGTGGACATAGGTGCTGGGTTGGCACCAAACCACCATAAAAATACTTGTGTTTGTGATTGCCTGCATATTTTCTGTGATATCCTTGTGTTCACTTCACTACACCACTACCAATTAAATTTTAATTTGTTGAAAGCACATATCTGCACGATTAATTTTAAGAAACCCAATTCACCTCCCCTCTTGGGTTGCTACCTTTAGGAAATAAGTGGTATCAGAGCAGCGTGCTCCTGATTACTTTTGCTTTAACAAGCTTGGAGCCAAAGATCATTAACAATCCAAATGGGATCAGTTTTGACTGAGGGACAGTCAACTAACAGACCACCTTTGTTCAATGGAACACACTACATTTATTGGAAAGCACGGATAAAAATCTTCATCCAAGCACTAGATTATGATTTATGGAGAATCATAATCAATGGCCCATACACACCCACTATCAAGACTAATGGTCTTGACATCCCTAAGCTAGAAATGGAATGGGATGAGCAAGATAAAAAGATGGCCTAACTGAATGCTAAAGCTATGAATGTGCTTTATTGTTCACTTGATGCTAATGAATTTAATCAAATTTTTACTTGTACTTCTACTAAGAAAATTTGCGATAGACTTGAAGTCACCCATGAGGGTACAAATCAAGTCAAGAAATCTAAAATAAACATGCTTGTTCACAAATATGAGTTATTCAAAATAGATTCTGCTGAAAATATTACTGATATGTTTACAAGGTTTATCGACATTATTAATGGGCTGAAAAGCCTAGAAAAATCATATACTAACGGTGATCTTGTTAGAAAGATTTTGAGATCCTTGCCTAGGTCTTAGGAGGCCAAAGTTACTGCAATTCAAGAAGCCAAGGACCTCAATAAGCTATCACTTGAAGAATTAGTTGGTTTACTGATTACTCATAAGCTTCAGCAGCGACAACATATTGATGAAGATGAGTCAAAGAAGAAAAGGACTATGGCTCTAAAGAGTACCACACAAGATGATGAAAGTGAGAAAACAAGTAGTGACGATGGAGAGGATGATGAGATTGCATTTATCTCCTGAATGTTTAAGAAATTTATGAGAAGAAAGAAATTTGAAGTAAGAAGGAAATAATTCATAAAAGGGGAACATAGCAAAGAGAAGGAGAAAAATTAGCCTCTTATATGTTACGAGTGTAAGAAGCCGAGACATATTAGATCAGAATGTCCCCAATTAAAGAAAGGCTATAAAAGAATGAAGAAGAAAGCTATGGTAGTAACTTGGAGTGACAGTGAAGTTACAAGTTTCGAAGAGGAAGACAAAAATGAAGTCACCAATGTATGCTTCATGGCAGATGATAATGAGGTAAGTGCTAGCTTCCTAGATGATTTTACTTTTGTGAATTACATGGTGCATTCTATGAATTGCTTAATGATTTTGCTGACTTAAGTTCAAAGAATAAAGAATTAAAAAATAAAATTAAAAATCTAAGTTTTGAAAAAGAAACAAATTTTAAAAGAAAATGAATCCTTGCTTACGAAAAATTAATATTTAAAAAATAAAGTAGATAAATTAAAACCTATTGTAGATAAATTTACTTTAAGTTCAAATAAATTAGAAATAATTTTTAATAGTCAAAGAGCTATTTACAACAAAGCCGGTCTTGGATATGATCCTTTAAAAAGGCAAAAGTTTTTGAAAAATATTTATGTGCATGCTAGTGATTCTACTAAGATTACATACTTTAAATGTAGTAAATCTGGATACAAAGCATATATATGTCACACATAAAATGTTAAAAAAATATGAGTTTCAAAAGAAACTATTTTAGCTAACCCCAAAGGACCCAAGAAAGCTTGGGTACCTAAAAGTAAAACTTAAATTTATGTACGTGTCTTGTAACCCGAGCAAATAAAAGGAATTGGTACTTGGATAGCGGGTTCTCAAGACACATGACGGGTGATGAATCATAATTCATCACTTTGGATGCAAAAGATGGAGGTGTTATTACTTTTAGAGATAATGACCAAGGTAAAATAATTGGCATTGGTAAAATAAGTATCACACCTCATGCTTACATTGATAAAGTTCTGCTTGTAGATGGTCTAAAACATAATTTGTTTAGCATTAGTCAATTATATAACAAAGGTTTTAGAGTTACTTTTGAATCATCCTTATGCATTGTTGTAAATTCTGCTAATGAGTGCATGAAATTTGTTGGTCATAGGCATGGTAATATAAACATTGTTGATTTAAATGATTTGTAAGACCAAAATATTGAATGCCTAGTTGCTATGAATGCTAAAACTGATAATAGCTGGCTGTGGCATCGTAGATTAGCTCATGCAAGCATGGATTTATTATCTAAACTAATTAAAAAAGGATTTAGTGAATGGTTTGCCAAAACTAGTTTTTGAAAAAAGAAAAAATTTATGATGCTTGTCAATTTGGAAAACAAACTCGAGTATCTTTTAAATCGAAAAACTTGGTTTCTACCACTAAACCTTTGGAACTATTGCATATGGACTTGATTGGTCTAACAAGAATCACTAGTCTAGAAGGAAAAAGATATGGTTTCATTGTGATTGATGATTTTTCATGATTTACATGAGTTTTATTTTTGGCTAGCAAAGATGAAGCTTTCACTACTTTTCAAAAACCGTTTAAAGAGATTACAAATGAAAAGAGTTCTTCTGTTTCATCGATTCAAAGTGATCATGACAAAGAGTATGAAAATCAGTCTTTCAAAAAAATTTCAATGAAAATGGCATTGAGCATAATTTTTCAGCACTTAGGACACCCTAACAAAACGGAGTAGTAGAAAGAAAGAACAGAACTTTAGAAGAAATGGCCCGTACAATGTTGTGTGAGAGCAATCTCCCAAAGTATTTTTGGGCTGAAACTATTAACACAACATATTATGTTTTAAACCATGCATTAATTAGTCATGTTTTAAAAAATACCAACTTTGGAAAGGTAGAAAACTCAACATTGGTTATTTTCGCATTTTTGGTTGCCGATGTTTTGTTTTGAATAATGAAAAATCAAATTTTGATAAATTTGATACTAAATCTGATGAAAGGATTTTCCTTAGTTATTCTTGTTATAGTAGAGCCTATAGAGTATTCAATAAAAAGACTTTAGTAGTTGAGGAATCAATTCAAATTATATTTGATGAAACTAATGATTTTCCATCAAGTAAGAGAAAGGGTTTAAATGATGCAGATGAAATTAAAGATCAACTCAAGAACATCACTTTGGAAGATAAAGAGGACTCGACGATACAAGAGGTACATGAAGGAAATGACAAAAATTAACTTGATGAACCTCAAGGTAATGATGAATTAGAAAGAGAACGGAAGTATGTTCATAGTCACCCTAAAGAGTTAATTTTAGGTGATCCATGATCGCTCTCATTGGTGGGTCAAAAATAAAACCTACTCACTACTATAGCTGGTGGTGAATCAAAATCGTATTCTCGGGGATCAAGAATAATTATTTCATGAAAAGAAAAAGAAAATTTATATGTAGAGGATTATATCAAGAGAAGCAACCCAGGAATCCGAATCCACCATGCAAACAGGTTTTATCTTTTTTTAAATGTTACAATAGTAATAATTTTTAAAAATTTAAAATTAGAATAATTTATCTCTTATCAAGCACGAATCGTATCAGAAGATCACGACACGTCTGCTTAGAGTATAAACTATCTAATAATTGCAAGGTTAAGGGTTTAATCTATCATACTATGATCTGTCTCTCTTAGGCACGTACCGTATCCTAAGATCATGGTACGTCGATAGAGGATACAGGCTGTATGCCAAATCAAAACCTCGATCAGAAAAATAACTCAAAAGATATAATAAAGAAGAGCATAATTTTTATTGCATAGAAATTAAGAACAAAAAGAAAGATAAAACCTGATTATAGGCTTCATCATCATCCCAAGTTGAAGGAATCTAGTCACGCATTGTTGTCCCCAGCATTTCCTCCATAATTTTCCTTTTTCAAGCCTAAATATAATAATATAAATAAAAGAAGAATATAAAGTTCTTTGTAGAAACTCCTTCTTTCCAAGGTTCTCCTTTTATAGAGCTTGTCTAGGGCTTCCTCCTAGTTAAAGTTGGAGTTAATCGGGTGCTCAAAATCGTTCAGATATCATGAGAAAATTTTTTAGCCATCCGTTCAACATTACCTGCCTTAGTTTGGACCGAAAATCATGCAAAATAATCTCTTTCTTCCTTTTTGGGCAAACTAAGTCCTATTTGAGTGCCATCTACATTGTTGGACTCCAAAAATCGAGCTCTTTCCATCTATATGCTTCTTTTCTACAAATATCCATAAAAAGTATCAATTCTTAATAAATTCAAAGTAATTAATATTTATTTTAATGGTTAAATTGGGATAATAAATAGACTTATCATACCCTCCAACTTAATCATTGCTAGTCCCTTAGCAATGTAATTAAAATAAAACCATGCATCACTATAATTCTCTTTTGCAAAATTAAATCGAGGCTTAAGGTTGAAAGAAGCTAGCCAGTATCACTAACTAAGTATTAAGTTTCTAAAGTAAATTTTGCAGTCAGAACTATCAAAAACTTTCTTAGAGTTAATCTATAGATTTACAGCACTTATGTTTGTGATGGCTAACTTAGCATTTCGGTACTATCTTATAAGAAATAATGGTATCTTTGCTTATCACTTACTTTAGATAATTTTCTATTCACCCTTAAATTAAGCACATGACCTGAGGTAGCTTTCACACAACATGATATATATTATTTATTTTTTTATTTAATTTTTTTAGCGATATCTTTACATTGCTCACTTTTTGACGCAACAACAATGCTTACTTAGGCGAAGGTGCCCAGTTACTCGATAAAAAACTAATGTTTAGACTTATTATATATATATTTATTATTTTTTTATTAAGCAAGTAGCTCTTTTCTTAAATTCAAGTTTCTCTTATTACGGTGTATATCAATTATTAATTTTTAGTGATAATTGAATCTCCAATTGACCTTACAACTAATACCTAATTTACCTCGTCAATGTCCATGTGCAATGGAAGTGCTAATAGCCTTTAGATGACCTAAGTAGGTTACTAAAAGTCTGACCATCTAGTCTAGTCCTTGGCTCTTTACAGTAATTAGCCAATACTTTCTAACTCTATTACCTTTTTCTAGTCAATTTTGTCCAAGAATTTCTTTCATAGCACATGATTTATTAAAATTTTAATTTTTTTAAAAAATGCCTAGGTGTTTTCTAAATATTTTTCAAAAAGGTTTCTCTTACCTTCCAACTTAATTCTCATTGTTCTCAATAAAGTAAGGAAGAGTAAAACAAAGAAAAACACCACCTGGACGAGATATGCCTCATATAATATTAGGAGTGACCGTGCAGAGTAGTCTCTTATTCCTAAAAATAAGAATCAATAAAATAAAGGTTAAAAAATAAAATTTTGGCTTGCCTCCCAAAAAACACTAAGTTTAACGTCTTCAGCCAGACGTTATGGCTTACTCTGGTTCATATAGGATCATAACCTCCCTAGCTTCTTCAATGGATAATTCTAAGAATGGTTTCAAGCGTTGTCCATTAACTTTGAATATAGCACAATTACTTGGATTTTTAATTTCTATCACTCAATGTGGGAAGACTTCTTTTACTATGTATGGGCTAGTCCATCTAAATCTTAATTTTTCTGAAATAGGTGAAGCCTTGAATTGTATAAGAGAACTTTTTTCCCACATGTAAAAGATTTTCTAAAGATAGCTTCGTCGTGGAAGGTTTTAGTTCTCTCCTTATAAATTTTTGCATTCTCATGTGCTTCATTTTTAATTTCCTCAAGTTCATCCACTTGTAATTTCCTCTACATCCAAATCCATATTTAATTGTTTTATGGTCCACATTGCCCTATGTTTTAATTCTACTGGCAAGTGACACACTTTACCAAATATAAGCCTATAAGGAGACATTCCTAAATTTATCTTGAAGGCAGTGCGATACGCCCAAAGTGCATCCACTAGCTTCACTGACCAATCTTTTCTATTAGAGCTCATGGTCTTCTCTAGGATTTGTTTGATTTATCGATTAGAAACTTCTACTTGCCCACTCATTTGAGGGTGATAAGGTGTGGCCATCTTATGGGTGATGTTATACTTTCTCATTAGTGATGCAAATAATTTGTTACAGAAGTGTGTTCCACGGTACGATCATTGATGATAGCCCTTGGAATACCAAAGTAGGAGAGGATATGCTCTTTGAAAAATTTTACAATAATTTTGCTATCATTAGTTCTACAAGGTATTGCCTCTATCAACTTGGATACATAATTTACGGCTATCAAAATATATTCGTTTCTAAAAGATTTTGGAAACGGTCCCATAAAGTCAAATTCCAATACATCAAAAATTTTACAATCAATATTGGATTCATAGGCATCATATCTCCTTTTTTATCCGGCCTATTTTCTGGCACCTAACACAACTTTTACAATATTCATAAGCATCTTTGAATAGGTTAGGCTAGTAGAATCCATATTGGAACACCTTTCCCGCTGTCTTTTTAGCTCCAAAATGACCACCACAAGCTTGGTCATAGAAAAAGAACAAAATGCTCCTAACTTCTTGATCTGGGATGCATCTCCTAATAATCAAGTCAGGATACTATTTAAATAAATATGGGTCATCCCAAATAAAGTATTTTACTTGAGAGGAAAATCGATTTCTGTCCTAAGCATTCCAATACATTAGAATCTGACCAGTGGCTAAGTAATTGACTATGTCGGCGTACCATGGTTCTATAGTAGAAGACATAAGTTGTTCATCAGAAAAGGACTCGTTGATAGGTAGTTCTTCAGTAGGTGTGATTGTTAACCTAGATAAATGATCAGCTACTACATTTTCAGTACCCTTTTTATCTTTGATCTCTCTGTCAAATTCTTGTAAGAGCAAGATCCATCTAATTAAGCATGCCTTGGCATCCTTCTTTGAAAGAAGATGCCTAATGGTAGAGTGATCCGTATAGATGACTACATGAGACCCCACTAAGTAAGACCTAAATTTTTCTAGTACAAATATCACAGCTAAAAATTCTTTTTCAGTGGTAGAATAGCTGAGTTGTGCATCATTTAAGGTTTTACTAGCATAGTAGATCATTCGAGGTAGCTTATCAATTCGCTGCTATGGCATGATCGGATGCGTCACACATCAGCTCTAAAGGTTGAGTCCATACAGGTGGGTGAATGATTGGTGCTGAGGTTAATTCTCTCTTTAAATATTCAAAGGACTCAAGACATTCAGATGTGAAGTCAAATTTGACTTCTTTAGCTAATAGGTTAATCAATGGTCGAGCCACTTTGTTAAAATTCCTATAAATCTTCTATAAAATCCAGCATATCTAAGAAATGATCTTATTTCTTTGACTGATTTAGGTGAAGAAAGAATTGCAATCAAATCTACTTTGGCCTTGTCTACTTCTATACCTCTATTTGAAATTACATGGCCAAAAACAATACTTCCTTCACCATAAATTGGCACTTCTCCCAATTTAGTAATAGATGATTTTCCTTGCATCTTTCTAAGACCAGTCTAAGGCGATATAGGCATTCAGAAAAAGTAGAACCAAAAATGAAAAAGTCATCCATGAAAATCTCAAGGAACCGTTCTAACATATCAGAAAAAATACTAATCATGCATCTTTGAAAGGTAGATGATGCATTATACAAGCCAAAGGGCATACGTCTATACGCGAAGGTTTCATATGGACAAGTAAATGTTGTCTTCTCTTGATCCTCTAGGCTATTGCAATTTGATTGTAACCATAGTATCCATCCAAAAAAAGTAAAAGTCATGCCCTGCTAATCGTTCTAACATTTGGTCTATAAAGGGAAAAGGAAAGTGGTCCTTCTTAGTGGCAGCATTTAATTTTCTATAATCAATGCACACCCTCCATCATTTTTGAATTTTTGTAGGGACCAACTCATTGTTGTCATTTTGTATCATAGTGACTCATGATTTTTTCGGCACCACTTGCACAGGACTTACCCAGAAACTATTTGAAATAGGATAAATTATACCATTGTCAAGGAGTTTGATGATCTCTTTCCTTACTACTTCCTTCATGGCTGGATTAAGTCTCCTTTGGGATTCTCTTGTAGGCTTGGCTTCTTCCTCTAAGTGAATCCTATGTTGAATGATCGAGGGGCTAATACCTTTTATGTCAGCCATGGTCCATCCTAATGTTTCTTTATTTTCTCTTAGGATATTCAATAGTTCTCCTTCTTGTGATGAGTTTAGATCGGCTAAAATAATTACAGGTAGGGTTTTTGATGGACCTAGGTATGCATATTTGAGGTGCTTAGGAAGTGGTTTTAGTTCTAATTTGGGTGCTTCCTCTATTGATGGTTTGGGTAATGGTTCAGGTACTTTCTCTAGTGGTTCAATTGAAGGTTTTCATCTTGATTTTTCATCAATTGTAGTAACCTTATTAATTTGCTCCCCATATTGGTTCATGCAGATTTCTAGGTCAAGCCTTTATCACTAAGGTCAACTGGATCATAAACAGTATCCTGAACATAATTTGAGTCACTCATTTGATGTGTAATGGTAAGATTAAAAATATTAAGATTAATTAACATATTTCCAAAGGAAAGTTTTATTAATCCATTTCGATAATTAATTAGGGTATTAGCTGTAGCTAAAAATGGTCTACCTAAAATCATTGGGATGTGGCTCTTTGGGTTTGTCACCGGCTTAGTTTCTAAAATCACAAAGTCCACCGGATAGATAAAGTTACTAACTTTGATCAACACATCTTCTACTATTCCCTTGGGTACTTTCAAAGAGTGATCTGCTAGTTGTAGGGTTATTCTCGTAGGCTTTAGTTCTCCCAATCCTAGTTGCTCATATGCAGAGAATGACAATATATTAACATTCACCCCTAAGTCTAATAAAACCCAATTTATGAGGGTGTTCTCCACAATGCATGAAATAGTAGGTAACCCTGGATCTTTGTATTTTACTGGCATATGGTTTGATAGATAAGAGCTCACACTAGCTGCCAGAAAGGCTTTCTTGGGCATATTTGTAATCTTCTTTTTGGTACATAGATCCTTAAGGAATTTGACATAAGTTGGGACCTGTTGGATCACGTCCAGTAGAGGGATGTTCACTTTAACTTGCTTAAAGACCTTCAAAATTTTATCTAATTAGGCTGAATTTCGATTGGGCTTAAGTCTATTTGGGAATGGTGCTACAATCCTGATTTTTGGTTCATCTCCTTCTAGCATGGGTCAGTTGGTGGGTTGGGCATTACATCAGACTCTGATGCCTCAGATGTTTCTGACTGACCTAGCTCAATAAGTTGTTCAAGTGGTGGGGCTTCTAATTCTTCTTCTTCATATGTACCATTCTAGTTATCTATTTATTTTTCAGATCTTAATGTATGAATGATACTTAGTTGGTTAATCTGGGCTCCTTGATTTGATCCTTGGATGTTTAGGTTCCTAGGGTTAGCTTCAGATTGACTTGGTAGCTTACCCCATTCTCTTTCACTTATGCTTGTGGCTAACTGACCTACCTACATCTCCAAATAAGTTATGGCCTGAGTATTAGTGCATAGCTCTTGCCCTGTGTTTTGCATAAAGTTATTCAGGGTGGTGTTGGTGCTATTTATCATGGAATAAGTGTCATCTTGGGATTTAACTAGGGTTTCCAGGGCCTTGACTAGGGAACTATGCCTCTTTTCATTCTCATTGACTAGAGGGTTATTTCCTGTAAAATTGGGCCTTGGGTTAGGTTGGTTGAAGTTGGGACCACCTGCACTAGGACCTTGTGACCAGGCAAAGTTTGGATGGTTCCTCCACCCTGGGTTGTAGGTTGGTGCATAAGGATTGTTGGTTGTTCTTTGATAGGTTGCATTCACCTATGCACAACTATTTTCAGTTTGGGTCATAAAGTGGGGGCACTCTTCTACTATATATCCTGGCTCATTACATCTAGTGCAGATAGGTGCAGCCACCTGGTTTACATGATTTATCGGGGCCTGTCCCTTAAGTTCCAAGGCTTCTATCCTACGAATTAGAGATGCAATCTTAGCTTCTTTAGCTATAGATGGAGAGCATTGGTGCATACCACCTCTTGATGGTGTGGGTTCAGATTCCTTAGTTTCTTCCTATTGTAAGCTCTTTTCTGCTAAATCTTCTAGAAACTGTCAGGCTTCATTGGGTGGTTTTTGCATAAAATCGCTCAGACACATTGACCCGAGCATAGTTCTGGAGTTTAGGTTTAGACATTCATAGAAGGTTTGACATAACCTCGAAGTCTCTATATATCCCATGGTGTGGATATTGGCTTAACAAATTCTTAAATTGATCTAGATACTTCTAAAAAGGCTCTCCCCTAATTGATGAAATTGGGCAATTTTATTTCTCAACTTGGCTATTTTATGATGTGGAAAGAATTTCTCAAGAGTGCTTTAAAAAACCTTCCCAGGTCAAGATTGACTGAGTAGGTAAACTATACAGACACTTTTTGGCATTTTCCTTAAGAGCAAAGTTAATTACCTAAGTTTTATAGCATCTTCTGAAAGTTCATGCATTCTCATAGTATCACATACTTCCTAAAAATCTCTAATAAAAATGTAAGCATCTTCAATTCCTATGAATTTAGGAAGCATGTTGATAATTTGAGGCTTAATCTCAAAACAGGCTGCATTTGTTTGCAGTAGTTGAATGCATGATGGTTGAGCAGTGTTGGCCCATATAGCAACCCAAGAGGGAGGGTGGGGGTGAATTGGGTTCTTAAAAAATTTAGATCTTTAAAACTATGTGCTTTGAAATAAAAGAGATTGAGTGCAAGATAAATGCTAAGCACAAATAATGAGATAGAAAGAGAGAGAGAGACAAAGCATGGCAAGCACAAAATTTTATAGTGGTTCGGTGTATCCAACACCTACGTCCACTCCCAAGTAGCACTTGGGCCCACACTATAATCCACTTTATTACAGCCGAGTTGTTTTACAAGCTCACAACTCAAAACTTATTGTTTCCCCTGGGATCACAACGAACCTAGCTGGTTTTACCAGGCTCACCAGCACAAAATCCAACCACAAGCTATCATTAGTTTGTCCCGAGGTATACTACCTCCACTATTTTAATCCCCTAATTGAATTAGTAAACACAAATGGAAAATAGAGTTTAGAATACAAAACAGCTCCTTAAATGAGCAAATATGCAAATAAATAAGCAAGGATAGGAAAGCTTGATAGAAGCGTTTTGAAATCAAGCTTTTCTTCTTTTCTTCTTTTCCTCTTTGCCTTTGAAAGATTGAATCAGGGCCTCAGCTCAGATTCTTCACTGAAAGTTGTAGTTGAGAAGTTAAGGATTTGGAGCTTTTTCTTTCTTTCTTCTAACGTTGGAAATCTCCTTGATTTGATCTTGAGAAGCTTGTGGATTTCTCTTTGAACTTTCTGGGATTGATAGATTTGAGCTCTGAGTCTTTCCTCTTTGATATCTCTCTCAAGATTTTTCGGATTTTTCAGTCTCTATTCTCCCCTTTTTTCAAATGGACGGTTCTCCCTTTTTATAGATCTCTTAATCCAAGTTTAGGTGGAAAATATAGCCGTTATGAGATGCTTGGATACTTCTACACACAAAGAAAAATAGCCGTTAGAGATTATGTGAAAAAATATTACCGTTGGAGTCCGTTCTGACAATTGAAAATCCGTTCCTGACAGGTTGGAGTCAGCTCCAACTCTTCAGGTGTCGGCTCCAGATCGGGTGTCCAAAAATAGCAAATAAAAGTTGTTGAGGAGTTAGATCCGAGAAAGTTAAGTGTCGGCTTGTCGCTTTCGGGAGTCGGCTCGGAATTCAAGAGTGTCGGTTCTAGAAATGTCCATAAAAACACGTTCTCTGTTCTCAGATTAGAGTCGGCTCCAGAAACTCAGGTGTCGGCTCCCGAACTCTCAAGTATCGGCTCCCGAATCTAGGTGTCGGCTCCAAAAACTGAAATAGAATACACTTCTCTGTATCTCAGGTTGGAGTCGGCTCCGAAACTCTAGGTGTCGACTCCGGACCGTGCCAAAAATCCAGAAATCTTCTGATACGCCTTGGGGTCGGCTCTTGACTATTTGGGTGTTGACTCTAAGTTCTGAACTTTGAAAAATTCCTTTAAAATTTGATTCAAAACTTATTCTTTTATTCCTTTTGATTGATTAAACATTTTTAATCCCTAAAACACTTATTAAATCTGTCAGAAACATAGTGAATATACTCGTGTCTTTTGTTAATCATCAAAATCAATAATTAGGTCAACAATCTCCCCCTTTTTGATGATTATAAAACATTGAGTATATGCATGATTAAACAATAAGAATTTTAAATCCAATTTCTCAAATATTTAGTTCTCATAGGCAAGCTCCCCCTGAATGAAGTAGCTCCCCCTATGATACTCAATTTAACATCTTTTCTTTCGTTTAACAGTAAATGCATATACAACTATCAATTACTTCTAATATGAGTTTAATGTTTGATACCAATTAAACTGTCATATCAAATTAAGTCAATTAAGCTTCTTCCTTTCAATGCACATATAGAATTGTCAATTACTTCTCCCCCATATACAATCAATTAAATACCAATTGATTAAGCTTATTTGTTCCAATGCATATACAAATATCAAATACTTCTCCCCCTTTTTTGTAATCAACAAAAAGGTTAAGAAGTTTCAAATTAAATGAAAAATAAAGAGATGCTTCAAAGATCAAATGATATTCATTAAGTATCAAAAAGTTCATTACATACTTCACAAAGTCAAGCATAACATCATATTACATAAAAAAATTCATTACATCAAAATTTCAGTAAAAAGTAAATCAACATCAAGCTAAAGCAAATAAACATCAAATCCCAAATCTCCTTTGAGTTCTGCTAGAATCTTGCCCATCCCTTCTCTTTGAGTAGCAATGAATTCATTTAGTCTCCTATCAAAGAATCCAGATGCAACAACGATCTTCTCTTGTAACTCAACATTGCATTTGGAATATGTTTCTGAATCACCTCCAGTCTCTTTAAGTTCTTCAAAAATATTCTTGAGATCATTTTTCAAATCCCAAATCTCCTTTTGAGTTCTGCTAGAATCTTGCCCATCCCTTCTCTTTGAGTAGCAATGAATTCATTTAGTCTCCTATCAAAGAATCCAGATGCAACAACGATCTTCTCTTGTAACTCAACATTGCATTTGGAATATGTTTCTGAATCACCTCCAGTCTCTTTAAGTTCTTCAAAAATATTCTTGAGATCATTTTTCAAAGATTCTGCGGAGGCTCCAAGGGTGGACTCAATTTTGCTAACTCTCTCATCCAAAGAATAAAATAATTCTCTTAAACCCATCATACTGCTGTCAATCTCAGCCTTCATCTCTTCTTTTTGAGTACTAAATAATCCTTTAAGTTGCTCCAGCTGAACATCAGAAAAACTAACAGAAGGAACAGATATAGGTACAGATATAGGGACAGAAGTAGGTGTCGATGGTGGTGATGATCTGCTAAGTTCTGGTAAGGATGCCTTACTGAAGGACCTGCCTCAGAAGGTGCAGTGGCTCCAATGTCAGCCGCTCTCTCATCCAGATTACCCTTTCTTTTACATCTACCATCCACTTTCACAAATCCCATTCTATGCACAGTAGCCAGACTGTAATAATCAGTGTGTCTAAGGTTCTTCAAATGTTCATTCTCAGAGATAACAACTCCTTGACTTATAAATGCCATGGTTAGGACCATCCCATATAGCAATGAAGATCTCCTCTTGCCCTCGGCCTCAACCATGTACCATATCATTATTCCTGCTAAATTGATTGGCTGACCCGTCAAGATACTGTCCATTAACAATATGTCTCGCTCTGAGACATACTCAAATCGTCCAGTCTTGGGAAATAGGATCCTACCACATATGTTATGTAACAGTCTAAGTTCAAGAGGCAACTGATTTTCCCTAATTTCCTCAAAATCAGTGAAATCTCTACCTAACATCCTCGATAATGATCCTGCTCTGTCACTGTGACTAGTAGCAATCATCCCTACAACAGGGATTTCTAAAAGATTTCCTAAAATCTCGAAAGTGAGATGGATTCTCTTTCCTCTTACCATACTCACTAATCTACCATCTTCCCTTGATAAATTGAAGTAAAATTCCTTTACAAGAGCCAGATAAGTAGGTACATCTAAGAAACATACCTTATCCCAACCAAGTTCCTTGATTTATCTACCAATTGCAAAACCCTCGGCTTCAAAGAATTCAAAATCTACCTTCCTTCCCATGGTTATAATTCGTTCAGCTAGGGTATCTACTTGTGGAGAGGAGGGGCTAGGATTATCAATGTGCATTGAAGAGAATCATCGCTCGGTGTAGGTTCACGGACAGGGCGCCGCACCATCCGCTTCCTTGTAGTCATGGGAGCTTCATAGATCGATCCCCTACGCTTAGGTGTCATAGGAATCTTAAGGAATGGTTGATTTGAGGAATATTTGGTTTTGGGAGGCTTGGAGAGGTTTTGGAAAAGGTTTGGAGATGATTGGGGATGAGAAGGTGTCGACTCTGCCCTAATATAATCAATTTGAGGCCACAATGTGTCGACTCCCGCAAAGTCGGGTGTCGACTCCAAGTCGCTAACACTGTTAGCGCCCGAGCTGGAGTCGGCTTCATTTAAGTGGGTGTCGGCTCCAAGTTCACAGACCGTGAGCGACACAGATGAGTTGTCGACTCCACTAACTAGGGTGTCGACTCCACTGACAGTTTTAGAAAATAAATGAGAGTTTCAAAGATCCGAAACTTGTCAAAATAGAATCAATAAAATTTTAATAAAATCTTCGGAATATTATGAATCGAATGGTTGAATTATCTAGATGAATTGTCCTTAGAATCATGAAAGGATTTTCAAAAAATTAACTGAACTCTAGATAATCAATCTTAAGGGTTTCAAAATCATTCCAGAGGATCACAAATCCCTAATTCTCATCTAAGATAACAAAATCTCTCTTCACTCAAAGGTTTTGTAAATATGTCAGCTAATTGTTCCTCAGTACAAACATAATCAAGACAAATTTCACCATTAGCTACATGTTTTCTAATGAAGTGATATCTAATTTTAATGTGCTTAGTTCTTTAATGTTGGATTGGATTTTTTGTTAAGTTTATTGCACTAGTGTTGTCACATTTAATAGGAGTTTTATCAAGTGTTATGCCATAATCTTCAAGTTGTCGCTTAATCCAAAGGATTTAAGCACAGCAACTTCCAACTGCAACATATTCTGCTTCAGCAGTAGATAAAGCAACCGAATTTTGCTTTTTGCTAAACCAAGAGATTAAGTTACTTCCTAAAAATTGATATGTACCACTTGTACTCTTTCTATCTAGTTTACATCCAGCATAGTCAGAATCAGAATATGCAATCAAATTTAATATTGAGTCTCTAGAGTACCATAATCCTACATTTTTAGTTCCACTTAGATATCTTAGTATTCTTTTTACAGCGAATAAATGAGATTCTTTAGGTTCTGATTGAAATCTAGCACATAAACAAACAGCAAACATAATATCTGGTCTGCTTGCAATTAAATAAAGTAGAGATCCGATCATACCTCTATAATGCTTTTGATCAACTTCTTACCATCTTCATCTTTGTCTAATTTGCATGAAGGACCCATTGGTGTTCCAAGGGGTTTGATTGATTCCATTCCAAACTTCTTGAGAATTTTCTTTGTGTACTTTGTTTGGTTGATGAAAATTCCATCTCTACTTTGTTTGATTTGAAGTCCTAGAAAGAAATTGAGTTCTCCCATCATGCTCATCTCGAATTGTCCCTGCATTAGCTTAGCAAACTCTTGACATAGAAGATCGTTAGTAGCACCGAATACAAGATCATCTACATAGATTTGTACTACTAATAAATCCTTTTTTTTTTTAAGAATAGGGTTTTATCAACATTTCCTCTAAAAAATCATTTTCAATTAGAAATTTACTTAACCTATCATACCAAGCTCTAGGTGCTTGTTTTAAACCATATAGTGTTTGTGTAATTTAAAAACATGGTTTGAAAATTCATGATTTTCAAAACCAGGTGGTTGTTCTACAAAAACTTCTTCATTTATAAAATAATTTAAAAATACACTTTTAACATCCATTTGAAATAAATTGATATTCATATGACATGCAAATGCAAGTAATAATCTAATTGCCTCTAATATAGCTATAGGTGCAAAAGTTTCATTAAAATCAATTCCTTCTTCTTGATTATATCCTTTTGCAACTAATCTAGCTTTATTTCTAATTACTATACCATTTTCATCTAATTTATTTCTAAATACCCATTTAGATCCTATAACTGAATGACCTTTAGGTCTATCAACTAAGGACCATACATTATTCCTAGTAAAATGATTTAATTCCTCTTGCATAGCTAGCATCCAATTACTATCTTTTTCAGCTTCTTCAACGGTTTTAGGTTCAATTTGAGATACAAATGCAAGATGATTATTGATATTTCTCATTGATGATCTAGTTCTTACACCTTGAGATGTATCACCTATAATCAGTTCCTTTGGATGACCATAGGCATATCTCCAATCTCTAAGAAGATCTATCTCATTATGATTAGTATCAATAACATCAACCCTAGATGAATCATCATCTTTAGCTTCTTGTTCATGATCTGAAGATACATCTATATTTAATTTTTTTAATATATCTTTCTAGCAAATTTGTATCTTCCTCATCGTCAATCTTTTCTGAACTTGATGCTAGAGATTCATCAAAAACTACATGAATAGATTCTTCTACAATTAATAATTTCTTGTTAAATATTTTATAGGCTTTACTAGTTATTGAATATCTTAAGAATATGCCTTCATCAGATTTTGCATCAAATTTTCCTAAGTTGTCCTAACCATTATTATGAATGAAACATTTACAACCAAATGCATGAAAATAACTAATGTTAGGTTTCCTATTATTCCATAATTCATAAGGAGTTTTCTTAAGAATTGGCCTAATTAAAGCTCTATTAAGGATGTAACATGCCATGTTTATAGCTTTTGCCCAAAAGTATTTTGGTAGATTGCTTTCACATAGCATGGTATGGGCCATGTCTTCTAAAGTTCTATTCTTTCTTTCTACAACTCCATTTTGTTGTGGTGTTCTAGGTGCAGAAAAGTTATGATTAATGCCATGTTCAATGCATAAATTTTTAAATAAGTGATTTTTAAATTCTGTGCCATGATCACTTCTAAGAGACACTATGGTGTTGTTTTTCTCATTAGTGACTTTCTTGAAGAATTTCAGAAATATTGAGAAAGTCTCATCCTTGTGAGCCAAAAATAATACCTAAGTGAATCTAGAATAATCATCTACTATCACAAGACCATATTTCTTTCCTCTTAGACTAGTGGTTCTGGTAGGTCCAAAAAGGTCCATGTGAAGTAGCTCTAGTGGCCTAGAAGTGGAAACAACATTTTTAGATTTGAGAGAGTTTCTACTTTGTTTTTCAAATTGACATGCATCAGAAATTCTGTTATTTTCAAAATCTAACTTTGGAAGTCCTTTAACTAAATCATTCTAATTAATTTTGAAATTAAGTGTGTGCTTGCATAACCTAATCTATGATGCCACAACCATCCAACCTCATTTACATTAACATTATCAGTAACTAAGCAATGACTACTAGTAGACAGATTGTCTAAATCAATTAAATATACATTGTCATTTCTACTTTCAGCAAATATAATGCTATTGTTAATGGGATTAGAAACAGTGCAGATAGAAGCTTCAAATAAAACTTTGAAACCTTTATCATAATTGACTAATACTAATTAAATTATGCTTTAAACCATCTACATAAAGAACATTTTCAATAAAAGTAGAGGGAGTTATCTGAATTTTACCAAAGCCCATAATCTGGCCTTTGCCATTATCTCCGAAGGTTACTACTCCTCTTCTTTTATCTTCAAGGGTGATGAATTGATCCTTATCACCCGTCATATGCCTTGAGCAGCCGCTATCAAGATACCACTTTCGTTTTGATCTTTGAGCCACAAGATACTCCTGCAATGTGATCAAACTTTCTTTTTGGTACCCAAGCTTTTTTGGGTCCTTCATAGTTAGTAGCAGTAAAGATTGTTCCTTTTGGAACCCATACTTTCTTTCCTTTTATATTTAAATTCTTGTTAATTTTTGAGATTGCATTCATATGATTTATGTCCTTTCTTGTTACAGCAATAACATGAAACATCATTTTTCTCTTGTTCCTTTCTAAAAAAATTTTAACATATTTTTGTTTCTTGTTAGGCCTATAACCTAATACAGCTTTATCAAATATAGCTCTTTGATTACTTAGTAGCAAATTAAGTTTTTCAGAACTATATGTAAATTTATTAACTATATTTTTATATTTATCAACTTCCTTCTTTAAACTAACATTTTCATTAGAAATTGATTCTCTTTCTTTTGACAAACTTTCATTTTCAGATTTTAGTTTTTCAACTTCATAAATTAGTTTATCCTTTTCTTTAATAAGATTTAAATTTTTATTTCTTAAAGATTTGCTCTTCTTTTCAAAACTTTGAAATCATCAACTAATTTATTAAATGCATCAAATAATTCTTCAAAAGTAAAATCATGAGTTTCAGTACTTACCTCATCATCTTCTTTTGCCATAAAGTAAATGTTTGCAACTTCCTTTTGTTCTTCCTCGGATGAGGATTCTTTGCTGTCGCTACATGTTGCAACATAAGCCTTCTTCTTTTTGGAGGCTTTCTTCAATTGAGAACAGTCATATCTAAAGTGTCCTGGTTTCTTACATTCATAACATATAAGGGGGTCTTTCTCTTTGTCATTGTCATTCTCTTTCTCCTTTTCTCCATCTATTTTTGTTCTATACTTCTTCTTATGGAAATGTCTTCTTCTTTGCATGAATTTCTTAAACTTTCTAGCAAGAAGAGCTGTCTCATCATCATCTTCATCTTCTTCATCACTGCTGTTCTTTTCAATTTCTGTAGTTTTGAGGGCAATTATTTCTTGACCTCTTCCTCTTTATGTTGTTTCATGGTCAACTAGTGGGTCATCAACGATCCAAGTAGCTCCTCCAAAGGTAAGGTATTGAGGTCCTTGGCTTCTTGGATTGCAGTCACCTTTGCTTCCCATGATCTTGGAAGAGACCTAAGAATTTTACACACCAAATCAGAATTAGTATAGGTCTTACCAAGACTTTTTAGACCATTTACAATATCAGTAAATCTAGTGTACATGCATGTGATAGTTTCATTTTGTTCCATGCTAAATAATTCATACTTGTGCACTAGAATATTAATTTTTGATTCTTTAACTTGATTAGTACCCTCATGGGTAACTTCTAGTCTATCCCAAATTTCTTTTACGGAAATACATGTAGAAATTCTATTAAATTCATTAGTATCTAAAGCACAATATAAACATTCATGGCTTTTGCATTAAGCTGAGCCATTTTCCTATCGTTCTCATTTCAATCCCTTTCGGGTTTAGGAATTATTGAACCATCTACAATGTGTGTGGGTGTGCTAGGTCCATTAGTGATTACACTCCATAGTTCATAATCTAAAGCTTGAATAAAAATTCTCATTCTAGCTTTCCAATAAGAATAATTTGAACCATTAAATAAAGGAGGTCTATTAGTGGATTGACCTTTAGCAAATGAAGATCCAGCTTGAGCTGCCATTTGGATCTTTGACTCTTAATCGTTGGATCAAACAAGAAATGAGTACTAGCTCTGATACTAATTGTTGGCCCAGATAGCAACCCAAGAGGAGGGGTGAATTGGGTTCTTAAAAAATTTAGCTCTTTAAAATTATGTGCTTTGAAATAAAAGAGATTGAGTGCAAGATAAATGCTAAGCACAAATAATGAGATAGAAAGAGAGAGAGACAAAGCACGGCAAACACAAAGATTTTATAGTGGTTCGATGTATCCAACACCTACGTCCACTCCCAAGTAGCACTTGGGCCCACACTATAATCCACTTGATTACAGCCGTGTTATTTTACAAGCTCACAACTCAAAACTTGTTGTTTCCCCCAGGATCACAACGAACCTAGCTGGTTTTACCGGGCTCAGCACAAAACCCAGCCACAAGCTATCCTTAGCTTATCTCAAGGTATACTACTTCCACTATTTCAATCCCCTGATTGAATTAGCAAACACAAATGGAAAATAGAGTTTAGAATACAAAATAGCTCCTTAAATGAGCAAATATGCAAATAAATAAACAAGGATAGGAAAGCCTGATAGAAGCGTTTTGAAAGCAAGCTTTTCTTCTTTTCCTCTTCTCCTTTGAAAGATTGAATCAGGGCCTCAGCTCAGATTCTTCACTGAAAGTTGCAGTTGAGAAGTTGAGGATTTGGGGCTTTTGCTTTCTTTCTTCTAACGTTAGAAATCTCCTTGATTTGATCTTGAGAAGCTTGTGGATTTCTTTTTGAACTTTCTGGGATTGATGTATTTGAGCTCTGAGTCTTTCCTCTTCGATTTTTCTCTCAAGATTTTTTGTATTTTTTCAGTCTCTATTCTCCCTTTTTTTCAAACGGACGGTTCCCCCTTTTTATAGATCTCTTAATCCAAGTTTAGGATTCTCTTGTAGTCTTGGCTTCTTCCTCTAAGTGAATCCTATGTTGAATGATCAAGGGGCTAATACCTTTTATGTCAGCCATGGTCCATCCTAATGTTTCTTTATTTTCTCTTACGATATTCAATAGTTCTCCTTCTTGTGATGAGTTTAGATCGGCTGAAATAATTACAGGTAGGGTTTTTGATGGACCTAGGTATGCATATTTGAGGTGCTTAGGAAGTGGTTTTAGTTCTAATTTGGGTGCTTCCTCTATTGATGGTTTGGGTAATGGTTCATGTACTTTCTCTAGTGATTCAATTGAAGGTTTTCATCTTGATTTTTCATCAATTGTAGCAACCTCATTAATTTGCTCCCCATATTGGTTCATGCAGATTTCTAGGTCAAGCCTTTATCACTAAGGTCAACTGGATCATAAACAGTATCCTGAATATAATTTAAGTCACTCATTTGATGTGTAATAGTAAGATTAAAAATATTAAGATTAATTAATATATTTCCAAAGGAAAGTTTTATTAATCCATTTCGATAATTAATTAGGGCATTAGCTGTAGCTAAAAATGGTCTACCTAAAATCATTGGGATGTGGCTCTTTGGATTTATCACCGGCTTAGTTTCTAAAATCACAAAGTCCACCAGATAGACAAAGTTGCTAACTTTGATCAACACATCTTCTACTATTCCCTTGAGTACTTTCAAAGAGTGATCTGCTAGTTGTAGGGTCATTCCCGTAGGCTTTAGTTCTCCCAACCCTAGTTGCTCATATGCAGAGAATGACAATATATTAACATTCACCCCTAAGTCTAATAAAACCCAATTTATGAGGGTGTTCCCCACAATGCATGAAATAGTAGGTGACCCTGGATCTTTGTATTTTACTGGCATATGGTTTGTTAGATAAGAGCTCACACTGGCTGCTAGAAAGGCTTTCTTGGGCATATTTGTAATCTTCTTTTTGGTACATAGATCCTTAAGGAATTTGACATAAGTTGGGACCTGTTGGATCACGTCTAGTAGAGGGATGTTCACTTTAACTTGCTTAAAGACCTTCAAAATTTTATCTAATTAGGCTGAATTTTGATTGGGCTTAAGTCTATTTGGGAATGGTGCTACAATCCTAATTTTTGGTTCATCTCCTTCTAGCATGGGTCAGTTGGTGGGTTGGGCATTACATCAGACTCTGATGCCTCAGATGTTTCTGACTGACCTAGCTCAATAAGTTGTTCAAGTGGTGGGGCTTCTAATTCTTCTTCTTCATATGTACCATTCTAGTTATCTATTTATTTTTCAGATCTTAATGTATGAATGATACTTAGTTGGTTAATCTGGGCTCCTTGATTTGATCCTTGATGTTTAGGTTCCTAGGGTTAGCTTCGGATTGACTTGGTACCTTACCCCATTCTCTTTTACTTATGCTTGTGGCTAACTAACCAACCTACATCTCCAAATAAGTTATGACCTGAGTATTAGTGGATAGCTGTTGCCCTGTGTTTTGCATAAAGTTATTCAGGGTGGTGTTAGTGCTGTTTATCATGGCATAAGTGTCATCTTGGGATTTAACTAGGGTTTCCAGGGCCTTGTCTAGGGAACTATGCCTCTTTTCATTCTCATTGACTGGAGGGTTATTTCCTGTAAAATTGGGCCTTGGGTTAAGTTTGTTGAAGTTGGGACCACCTGCACTAGGACCTTGTGACCAGGCAAAGTTTGGATGGTTCCTCCACCCTGGGTTGTAGGTTGGTGCATAAGGATTGTTGGTTGTTCTTTGATAGGTTGCATTCACCTATGCACAACTATTTTCAGTTTGGGTCATAAAGTGGGGGCACTCTTCTACTATATATCCTGGCTCATTACATCTAGTGCAGATAGGTGCAGCCACCTGGTTTACATGATTTACCGGGGCATGTCCCTTAAGTTCCAAGGCTTCTATCCTACGAATTAGAGATGCAATCTTAGTTTCTTTAGCTATAGATGGAGAGCATTGGTGCATACCACCTCTTGGTGGTGTGGGTTCAGATTCCTTAGTTTCTTCCTATTGTAAGCTCTTTTCTGCTAAATTTTCTAGAAACTGCCAGGTTTCATTGGGTGGTTTTTGCATAAAGTCGCTCTGACACATTGACCCGAGCATAGTTCTGGAGTTTAGTTTAGACATTCATAAAAGGTTTGACATAACCTCGAAGTCTCTATATATCCCATGGTGTGGATATTGGCTTAACAAATTCTTAAATTGGTCTAGATACTTCTAAAAAGGCTCTCCCCCTAATTGATGAAATTGGGCAATTTTATTTCTCAACTTGGCTGTTTTATGAAGTGGAAATAATTTTCTCAAGAATGCTTTAACAAAACCTTCCCAGGTCAAGATTGACTGAGTAGGTAAACTGTACAAACACTTTTTGGCATTTTCCTTAAGAGCAAAGTTAATTAGCCTAAGTTTTATAGCATCTTCTGAAAGTTCATGCATTCTCATAGTATCACATACTTCCTCAATTCTCTAATAAAAATGTAAGCATCTTTAATTCCTATGAATTTAGGAAGCATGTTGATAATTGAGGCTTAATCTCAAAACAGGCTGCATGTGTTTGCTGTAGTTGAATGCATGATGGTTGAGCAGTGTTGGCCCATATAGCAACCCAAGAGGGGGGGGGGGGGGGTGAATTGGGTTCTTAAAAAAATTAGATCTTTAAAACTATGCGCTTTGAAATAAAAGAGATTGAGTGCAAGATAAATGCTAAGCACAAATAATGAGATAGAAAGAGAGACAAAGCACGGCAAGCACAAATATTTTATAGTGGTTCAGTGTATCCAACACCTACGTCCACTCCCAAGTAGCACTTGGGCCCACACTATAATCCACTTGATTACAGCCGAGTTGTTTTACAAGCTCACAACTTAAAACTTGTTGTTTCCCCCGGGATCACAATGAACCTAGCTGGTTTTATCGGGCTCACCAGCACAAAACCCAACCACAAGCTATCATTAGCTTATCCTGAGGTATACTACATCTACTATTTCAATCCCCTGATTGAATTAGTAAACACAAATGGAAAATAGAGTTTAGAATACAAAACAACTCCTTAAATGAGCAAATATACAAATAAATAAACAAGGATAGGAAAGCCTGATAGAAGCATTTTGAAAGCAAGCTTTTCTTCTTCTTCCTCTTCGCCTTTGAAAGATTGAATCAGGGCCTCAGCTCATTTTCTTCACTTAAAGTTGCAGTTGAGAAGTTAAGGATTTGGAGCTTTTGCTTTCTTTCTTCTAACGTTGGAAATCTCCTTGATTTGATCTTGAGAAACTTGTGGATTTCTCTTTGAACTTTTTGGGATTGATAGATTTGAGCTTTGAGTCTTTCCTCTTTGATATCTCTCTCAAGATTTTTTGGATTTTTTCAGTCTCTATTCTCCACTTTTTTCAAACGAACGGTTCCCCCTTTTTATAGATCTCTTAATCCAAGTTTAGATGAAAAATATAGCCATTATGAGATGCTTGGATACTTCTACACACAAAGAAAAATAGTCGTTAGAGATTAGGTGGAAAAAAATATTATCGTTGGAGTCCGTTCTGACAATTGAAAATCCGTTCCTGACAGGTTGGAGTCGGCTCTAACTTTTTAAGTGTCGGCTCCAGATCGGTTGTCCAAAAATAGCAAATAAAAAGTTGTTGAGGAGTTAGCTCCGAGAAAGTTAAGTGTCGGCTCGTCGCTTTCGGGAGTTGGCTCCGGAATCCAAGAGTTTCGGCTCTAGAAATGTCCATAAAAACACGTTCTCTGTTCTCAGGTTAGTGTCGGCTCCAGAAACTCAGGTGTCGGCTCCCGAACTCTCAGGTATCGGCTCCCGAATTCTAGGTGTCGGCTCCAAAAACTGAAACAGAATACACTTCTCTATATCTCAGGTTGAAGTCGGCTCCAAAACTCTAGGTGTCGACTCCGGACCGTGCCAAAAATCCAGAAATCTTCTAATACGCCTTGGGGTTGGCTCTTGACTATTTGGGTGTCGACTCTAAGTTCCGAACTTTGAAAAATTCCTTTAAAATTTGATTCAAAACTTATTCTTTTATTCCTTTTTATTGATTAAACATTTTAAATCTCTGAAACACTTATTAAATCTATCAGAAACATAGTGAATATACTCAATTCTTTTGTTAATCATCAAAATCAATAATTAGGTCAACAATCTCCCCCTTTTTGATGATTATAAAAACATTAAGTATATGCATGATTAAACAATAGGAATTTCAAATCAAATTTCTCAAATATTTAGTTCTCATAGGTAAGCTCTCCCTTAATGAAGTAGCTCCCCTATGATACTCAATTTAACATCTTTTCTTCCCTTTAATAGTAAATGCATATACAACTATCAATTACTTCTCATATGAGTTTAATGTTTGATACCAATTAAACTGTCATATCAAATTAAGTCAATTAAGCTTCTTCCTTTCAATGCACATATAGAATTGTCAATTACTTCTCCCCCATATACAATCAATTAAATACCAATTGATTAAGCTTATTTGTTCCAATGCATATACAAATATCAAATACTTCTTCCCCTTTTTTGTAATCAACAAAAAGGTTAAGAAGTTTCAAATTAAATGAAAAAATAAAGAGATGCTTCAAAGATCAAATGATATTCATTAAGTATCAAAAAGTTCATTACATACTTCACAAAGTCAAGCATAACATCATATTACATAAAAAAACTTCATTACATCAAAATTTCAGTAAAAAGTAAATCAACATCAAGCTAAAGCAAATAAACATCAAATCCCAAATCTCCTTTTGAGTTCTGCTAGAATCTTGCTCATCCCTTCTCTTTGAGTATCAATGAATTCATTTAGTCTCCTATCAAAGAATCCAGATGCAAAAATGATCTTCTCTTGTAACTCAGCATTGCATTTGGAATATGTTTCTGAATCACCTCCAATCTCTTTAAGTTCTTCAAAAATATTCTTGAGATCATTCTTCAAAGATTCTGCGGAGGCTCCAAGGGTGGACTCAATTTTGCTAACTCTCTCATCCAAAGAATAAAATAATTCTCTTAAACCCATCATACTGCTGTCAATCTCAGCCTTCATCTCTTCTTTTTGAGTACTAAATAATCCTTTAAGTTGCTCCAGCTAAATCAGAAAAACTAACAGAAGGAACAGATATAGGTACAGATATAGGGACAGAAGTAGGTGTCGATGGTGGTGATGATCTGCTAAGTTCTGGTGAAGGATGCCTTACTAAAGGACCTGCCTCAGAAGGTGCAGTGGCTCCAATGTCAGCGCTCTCTCATCCAGATTACCCTTTCTTTCACATCTATCATCCACTTTCACAAATCCCATTCTATGCACAGTAGCCAGACTGTAATAATCAGTGTGTCTAAGGTTCTTCAAATGTTCATTCTCAGAGATAACAACTCCTTAACTTATAAATGCCATGGTTAGGACCATCCCATATGGCAATGAAGATCTCCTCTTGCCCCCGGCCTCAGCCATGTACCATATCATCATTCCTACTAAATTGATTGGCTGACCCATCAAGAAACTGTCCATTAACAATATGTCTCGCTCTGAGACATACTCAAATCATCTAGTCTTGGGAAATAGGATCCTACCACATATGTTATGTAACAGTCTAAGTTCAAGAGGCAACTGATTTTCCCTAATTTCGTCAAAATCAGTGAAATCTCTACCTAACATCCTCGATAATGCTTATGCTCTGTCACTATGACTAGTAGCAATCATCCCTACAACAGGGATTTCTAAAAGATTTTCTAAAATCTCGAAAGTGAGATGGATTCTCTTTCCTCTTACCATACTCACTAATCCACCATCTTCCCTTGATAAATTGAAGTAAAATTCCTTTACAGGAGCCAAATAAGTAGGTACGTCTAAGGAACATACCTTATCCCAACCAAGTTCCTTGATTTGTCTACCAATTGCAAAACCCTCGGCTTCAAAGAATTCAAAATCTACCTTCCTTCCCATGGTTATGATTCGGCCAGCTAGGGTATCTACATGTAGAGAGGAGGGGCTAGGATTATCAGTGTGCGTTGAAGAAGAATCATCGCTCAGTGTAGGTTCATGGACAGGCGCCGCACCGTCCGCTTCCTTGTAGTCATTGGAGCTTCAAAGATCGATCCCTTACGCTTAGGTGTCATAGGAATCTTAAGGAATGGTTGATTTGAGGAATATTTGGTTTTGGGAGGCTTGGAGAGGTTTTGGAAAAGGTTTGGAGATGATTGGGGATGAGAAGGTGTCGACTCTGCCCTAATATAATCAATTTGGGGCCACCAGGTGTCGACTCCCGCAAAGTCGGGTGTCGACTCCAAGTCGCTAACACTGTTAGCGCCCGAGTTGGAGTCGACTCCGTTTAAGCGGGTGTCGGCTCCAAGGTCACAGACCGTGAGCGACACAGATGAGTTGTCGACTCCACTAACTAGGGTGTCGACTCCACTGACAGTTTTAGAAAATAAATGAGAGTTTCAAAGATCCGAAACTTGTCAAAATAGAATCAATAAAATTTTAATAAAATCTTTGGAATGTTATGAATCGAATGGTTGAATTATCTAGATGAATTGTCCTTAGAATCATGAAAGGATTTTCAAAAATTAACTGAACTCTAGATAATCAATCTTAAGGGTTTCAAAATCATTCTAGAGGATCACAAATCCCTAATTCTCCTCTAAGATAACAAAATCTCTCTTCACTCATAGGTTTTGTAAATATGTCAGCTAATTATTCTTCAGTACAAACATAATCAAGACAAATTTCACCATTAGCTACATGTTCTCTAATGAAGTGATATCTAATTTCAATGTGCTTAGTTCTTGAATGTTGGATTGGATTTTTTGTTAAGTTTATTGCACTAGTGTTCTCACATTTAATAGGAGTTTTATCAAGTGTTATGCCATAATCTTCAAGTTGTCACTTAATCCACAGGATTTGAGCACAACAACTTCTAGCTGCAATATATTCTGCTTCAGCAGTAGATAAAGCAACCGAATTTTTCTTTTTGCTAAACCAAGAGATTAAGTTACTTCCTAAAAATTGACATGTACCACTTGTACTCTTTCTATCTAGTTTACATCCAGCATAGTCAGAATCGGAATATGCAATCAAATTTAATGTTAAGTCTTTAGAGTACCATAATCCTACATTTTTAGTTCCACTTAGATATCTTAGTATTCTTTTTACAGCGATTAAATGAGATTCTTTAGGTTCTGATTGAAATCTAGCACATAAATAAACAGCAAACATAATATCTGGTCTGCTTGCAGTTAAATAAAGTCGAGATCCGATCATACCTCTATAATGCTTTTGATCAAATTTCTTACCATCTTCATCTTTGTCTAATTTGCATGAAGGACTCATTGGTGTTCCAAGGGGTTTGATTGATTCCATTCCAAACTTCTTGAGAATTTTCTTTGTGTACTTTGTTTGGTTGATGAAAATTCCCTCTCTACTTTGTTTGATTTGAAGTCCTAGAAAGAAATTGAGTTCTCCCATCATGCTCATCTCGAATTGTCCCTGCATTAGCTTAGCAAACTCTTGACATAGAAGATTGTTAGTAGCACCGAATACAATATCATCTACATAGATTTGTACTACTAATAAATCCTTATTTTTTATTTTCAAGAATAGGGTTTTATCAACATTTCCTCTAGAAAAATTATTTTTAATTAGAAATTTACTTAACCTATCATACCAAGCTCTAGGTGCTTGTTTTAAACCATATAGTGCTTTGTGTAATTTAAAAACATGGTTTGGAAATTCATGATATTCAAAACCAGGTGGTTGTTCTACAAAAACTTCTTATTTATAAAATAATTTAAAAATGCACTTTTAACATCCATTTGAAATAAATTGATATTCATATGACATGCAAATGCAAGTAATAATCTAATTGCCTCTAATCTAGCTACAGGTGCAAAAGTTTCATTAAAATCAATTCCTTCTTCTTGATTATATCCTTTTGCAACTAATCTAGCTTTATTTCTAATTACTATGCCATTTTCATCTAATTTATTTCTAAATACCCATTTAGATCCTATAACTGAATGACCTTTAGGTCTGTCAACTAAGGACCATACATTATTCCTAGTAAATTGATTTAATTCCTCTTGCATAGCTAGCATCCAATTACTATCTTTTTAGTTTCTTCAACGGTTTTAGGTTCAATTTGAGATACAAATGCAAGATGATTATTGATATTTCTCATTGATGATCTAGTTCTTACACCTTGAGATGGATCACTTATAATCAGTTCCTTTGGATGACCATAGGCATATCATCAATCTCTAAGAAGATCTACCTCATTATGATTAGTATCAATAACATCAACCCTAGGTGAATCATCATCTTTAGCTTCTTATTCATGATCTGAAGATATATATTTAATTTTTCAATATCTCTTTCTAGCAAATTTGTATCTTCCTTATCATCAATCTTTTCTGAACTTGATGCTAGAGATTCATCAAAAACTACATGAATAGATTCGTCTACAATTAATAATTTCTTGTTAAATATTTTATAGGCTTTACTAGTTATTGAATATCCTAAGAATATGCCTTCATCAGATTTTTCATCAAATTTTCCTAAGTTGTTCTAACCATTATTATGAATGAAACATTTACAACCAAATGCATGAAAATAACTAATGTTAGGTTTCCTATTATTCCATAATTTATAAGGAGTTTTCTTAAGAATTGGCCTAATTAAAGCTCTATTAAGGATGTAACATACCGTGTTTATATATAGCTTTCGCCCAAAAGTATTTTGGTAGATTGCTTTCACATAGCATGGTATGGGCCATGTATTCTAAAGTTCTATCTTTCTTTTTACAACTCCATTTTGCTGTGGTGTTCTAGGTGCAGAAAAGTTGTGATTAATGCCATGTTCAATGCAAAAATTTTTAAATAAGTGATTTTCAAATTCTGTGCCATGATCACTTCTAAGAGACACTATGGTGTTGTTTTTCTCGTTAGTGACTTTTTGAAGAATTTCAGAAATATTAAGAAAGTCTCATCCTTGTGAGTCAAAAATAATACCCAAGTGAATCTAGAATAATCATCTACTATTACAAGACCATATTTCTTTCCTCTTAGACTATTGGTTCTAGTAGGTCCAAAAAGGTCCATGTGAAGTAGCTCTAGTGGCCTAGAAGTGGAAACAACATTTTTAGATTTGAGAGAGTTTCTAGTTTGTTTTCAAATTGACATGCATCACAAATTCTGTTATTTTCAAAATATAACTTTGGACGTCCTTTAACTAAATCCATTCTAATAATTTTGAAATTAAGTGTGTGCTTGCATGACCTAATCTACGATGCCACAACCATCCAACCTTATTTACATTAGCATTATCAGCAACTAAGCAATGACTACTAGTAGACAGATTGTCTAAATCAATTAAATATACATTGTCATTTCTACTTTCAGTAAATATAATGCTATTGTTAATGGGATTAGAAACAGTGCAGATAGAAGCTTCAAATAAAACTTTGAAACCTTTATCACACAATTAACTAATACTAATTAAATTATGCTTTAAACCATATACATAAAGAACATTTTCAATAAAAGTGGAGGGAGTTATCTGAATTTTACCAAAGCCCATAATCTGGCCTTTGCCATTATCTCCGAAGGTTACTACTCCTCCTCTTTTATCTTCAAGGGTGATGAATTGATCCTTATCACCCGTCATGTGCCTTGAGCAGCCGCTATCAAGATACCACTTTTGTTTTGATCTTTGGGCCGCAAGACACTCCTGCAATATGATCAAACTTTCTGTTTAGGTACCCAAGCTTTTTTGGGTCCTTCATGGTTAGTAGTAGTAAAGATTGTTCCTTTTGGAACCCATACTTTCTTTCCTTTTATATTTAAATTCTTGTTAATTTTCTGAGATTGCATTCATATGATTTATGTCCTTTCTTGTTACAGCAATAACATGAAACATCATTTTTCTCTTGTTCCTTTCTAAAGAAATTTTTAACATATTTTTGTTTCTTATTAGGCCTATAACCTAATACAGCTTTATCAAATACAGCTCTTTGATTACTTAATAGCAAATTAAGTTTTTCTGAACTATATGTAAATTTATTAACTATATTTTTATATTTATCAACTTTCTTCTTTAAACTAACATTTTCATTGGAAATTGATTCTCTTTCTTTTGACAAACTTTCATTTTCAGATTTCAGTTTTTCAACTTCATAAATTAGTTTGTCCTTTTCTTTAATAAGATTTAAATTTTTATTTCTTAAAGATTTGCTCTTCTTTTTCAAAACTTTGAAATCATCAACTAATTTATTAAATGCATCAAATAATTCTTCAAAAGTAAAGTCATGAGTTTCAGTACTTACCTCATCATCTTCTTTTGCCATAAAGCAAATATTTGCAACTTCCTTTTGTTCTTCCTCAGATGAGGATTCTTCGCTGTCGCTCCATGTTGCAACATAAGCCTTCTTCTTCTTTTTGGAGGCTTTCTTCAATTGAGAACAGTCATATTTAAAGTGTCCCGATTTCTTACATTCATAACATATAAGGGGGTCTTTCTCTTTGTCCTTGTCCTTCTCTTTCTCCTTTTCTCCATCCATTTTTGTTTCATACTTCTTCTTATGGAAAGGTCTTCTTCTTTGCATAAATTTCTTAAACTTTATAGCAAGAAGAGCTGTCTCATCATCATCTTCATCTTCTTCATCACTGCTGCTCTTTTCAATTTCTGTAGCTTTGAGGGCAATTATTTTCTTCTTCTTGACCTCTTCCTCTTGATGTTGTTTTATGGTCAACTCGTGGGTCATCAACGATCCAAGTAGCTCCTCCAAAGGTAAGGTATTGAGGTCCTTGGCTTCTTGGATTACAGTCACCTTTGCTTCCCATGATCTTGGAAGAGACCTAAGAAGTTTACGCACCAAATCAGAATTAGTATAGGTCTTACCAAGACTTTTTAGACCATTTACAATATCAGTAAATCTAGTGTACATGCATGTGATAGTTTCATTTTATTCCATGCTAAATAATTCATACTTGTGCACTAGAATATTAATTTTTGATTCTTTAACTTGATTAGTACCCTCATGGGTAACTTCTAGTCTATCCCAAATTTCTTTTACGAAAATACATGTAGAAATTCTATTAAATTCATTAGTAGCTAAAGCACAATATAAAACATTCATGGCTTTTGCATTAAGCTGAGCCATTTTCCTATCGTTCTCATTCCAATCCCTTTCGGGTTTAGGAATTATTGAACCATCTACAATGTGTGTGGGTGTGCTAGGTCCATTAGTTATTACACTCCATAGTTCATAATCTAAAGCTTGAATAAAAATTCTCATTCTAGCTTTCCAATAAGAATAATTTGAACCATTAAATAAAAGAGGTCTATTAGTGGATTGACCTTCAGCAAATGAAGATCTAGCTTGAGCTGCCATTTGGATCTTTGACTCTTGATCGTTGGATCAAACAAGAAATGAGTACTAGCTCTGATACCAATTGTTGGCCCAGATAGTAACCCAAGAGGGGGGGTGAATTGGGTTCTTAAAAAATTTAGCTCTTTAAAACTATGTGCTTTGAAATAAAAGAGATTGAGTGCAAGATAAATGCTAAGCACAAATAATGAGATAGAAAGAGAGAGAGACAAAGCACGACAAACACAAAGATTTTATAGTGGTTCGATGTATCCAACACCTCCGTCCACTCCCAAGTAGCACTTGAGCCCACACTATAATCCACTTGATTACAGCCGAGTTGTTTTACAAGCTCACAACTCAAAACTTGTTGTTTCCCCCGGGATCACAACGAACCCAGCTGGTTTTACCGGGCTCACCAGCACAAAACCCAACCACAAGCTATCCTTAGCTTGTCTCAAGGTATACCACTTCCACTATTTCAATCCCCTGATAGAATTAGCAAACACAAATGGAAAATAGAGTTTAGAATACAAAACAGCTCCTTAAATGAGCAAATATGCAAATAAATAAACAAGGATAGGAAAGCCTGATAGAAGCGTTTTGAAAGCAAGCTTTTCTTCTTTTCCTCTTCTCCTTTGAAAGATTGATCAGTGCCTCAGCTCAGATTCTTCACTGAAAGTTGCAGTTGAGAAGTTGAGGATTTGGGGCTTTTGCTTTCTTTCTTCTAACGTTAGAAATCTCCTTGATTTGATCTTGAGAAGCTTGTGGATTTCTCTTTGAACTTTTGGGATTGATGGATTTGAGCTCTGAGTCTTTCCTCTTTGATTTCTCTCTCAAGATTTTTTGGATTTTTTCAGTCTCTATTCTTCCTTTTTTCAAACAGACGGTTCCCCCTTTTTATAGATCTCTTAATCCAAGTTTAGGTAGAAAATATAGCCGTTATGAGATGGTTGGATACTTCTACACACAAAGAAAAATAGCCGTTAGAGATTAGGTGAAAAAATATTACCGTTGGAGTCCGTTTTGATAATTGAAAATCAGTTCCTGACAAGTTGGAGTCGCCTCCAACTTTTCATATGTCGGCTCCAGATCGAGTGTCCAAAAATAGCAAATAAAAAGTTGTTAAGGAGTCGGCTTCGTGAAATTTAAGTGTCAGCTCATCGTTTTCGGGAGTCGGCTCCAGAATCCAAGAGTGTCGGCTCCAGAAATGTCCATAAAAACATGTTCTCTGTTCTCTGGTTAGAGTCGGCTCCAGAAACTCAGGTGTCGGCTTCCGAACTCTCAGGTGTCGGCTCCCGAATTCTAGGTGTCAGCTCCGAAAACTGAAACAGAATACACTTCTCTGTATCTCAGGTTGGAGTCGGCTCCAAAACTTTGGGTGTAGACTCCGGACCGTGCCAAAAATCCAGAAATCTTCTGATACACCTTGGGGTCGGCTCCTGACTATTTGGGTATCGACTCTAAGTTCTAAACTTTAAAAAATTCCTTTAAAATTTGATTCAAAACTTATTCCTTTATTCCTTTTGATTGGTTAAACATTTTTAATCCTTAAAACACTTATAAATCTGTCAGAAACATAGTGATATACTCATGTCTTTTGTTAATTATCAAAATCAATAATTAGGTCAACAAGCAGATCCAATTGGGTAGCATTATTCTCTTAGGCTAAGGGGATGTCCTAATTCCTTCATAGTTACTTTTTTTTCATCAAGGGTAGGGTCTAGATCTATCCTTACTAATCGATCGGACTTTCTTTTCCAAGTTACAATTTTGAAATTCTTTTATGTTATGTAGAGAGAGAAAAAAAGAAGATTCTAAAAGAAGTATCCTAAGAGATTCCTAGAACTAAGAGCAATGAAGAATAATTTAATTAAGGTTTAATAATTATTAGCAATCAAGTTAACAAAGATTAGACTCTCTACTTTAGGTTTAACCTAGATCTAGATAGCTCCTAACTTTTAAGACCGCCTTGGAGCCCTCCAAGTCAAAAATTAGCTGATCGACTAGCTAGTTAAGGGTAAGGTCAGTGGGGATCCCCCCGTTGCTTATTAGACAAGCGAATGGAACCAATTAAATAACCACTTTCCTTCGCTTTTTAGACACTAGTTAATCAGCCAATCCTGGCCCAGTCCAACTCTTTCGAGTGTCTTGTCCTATTGAGCTCGAGTTCCTTAGGGGCTGACATCTAGTTAATTTTAGAGTTAAAGGCTTAGGTTCACTATAAGAAAATTCAGTTTTAGCAATGCCAAATTGCATCGCTATTGCATCGTTAAATGAATCTAGCGACGCATTAGCGATGCAATTTGGGCATCGCTGTCAACCTCATTGCAACATGCAATCCATTGCAATTGCGTCGCTAAATAGCGATGCAAAAAAATACATCACTAATTTACGACTAAATTGAGGTCGTCGCAATTTAGTGACGCATTAGTGGCACCTACATGCGTCGCAATTTTGCAACAAAATATTGCATCGCAAAATTGCGATAAAATATTGCGTCGCAATATTGCGACGACGCAATATTTGCATCGCAATATTGCAAGGCGTCATATTGCATCACAAGTTTGCATCGCAATATTGTGATGCAATATTTGTGTCGCAATATTGCGAGGCGTCAAAAAATTGCAACGCTTGACATTGCGTTGCAATTTTGTGATGCAATACTTGCGTTCCAATTTTGCGACGCCAACTTGCATCACAATTGCATCACAAAATTAATAAATAATTTTTTTAAAAAATAATTATGATGAAAAATTTTCATCGCAATAGCATCGTTAATTAATTTTTTAAATTAAATTTAAAATGTTATAAATTAAACCTCTTAATATAATTTCATTGCATTTAAATATTGATCAAAACATTCATCACTAAATTTTTAAAAAATATTGATCGAAACATTTATCACTAAGTTTCCAAAAATATATAATTGCTCTATTATTAATAATTTAAAGTTTTTATATACAAAACATAAGAAGTAAAGAAAAAAATACATCAAGAATCTGTACTATCATGATCACGGGAAGGCTGCGAAGGCTAAAATGAACCATGTGGCATGAGGCGAACCAAATCCTGCATCTGATGCATCTGCTCTCTCATGTCTGCAAGCTCCTGCTGAAGGCCTCCCATGCATTAATCGAACCTTCTACTGAACCTTCTGCCAAACCTCCTGCCGAACTTCCTCCGTAATAGATCTTCAAATGTCATCTAAATGCTCGGCAGGAATATCGCCCGAATAGTGCGAACTGGAGCCCTGATGGAAAAAATATCTAGAAGCTTTAGTGCCCAGACCGTAGACCCTACGGTCTCGTGGTTGGGCACCAACAGCTTCCAAAAATACACGTCAGCTCTTCTGTGGTGAGAGTTCGACGGGTGGCCCCCCATCAGTGGAGTCGACCTGCGATGCCTGGGACTAAAGCTCATCGACTCATGCCTTTGAATTATAAAATCAACGATAAATGAATCAAATATATGAACCTAAATAAAATTTTATAAATTAAATAGATACAATACAAAGCTAATTTCTTACCCCAACCTCTCATGATCATGAATTGATCTAGGTACCATCCTTCCTGGTGTATGTCGCCTTGAATAGACGAAACTCATCAGGATCTCTGCACTACAAAAGAAGAAGAAATGATATAAATGTAAGTATTTTTAAATGACTAAATTAATAATTAAATTATTTATGTTTTCTTACCATACAGCGTCTGTGCTCCTGAATCGAAATGGACCCCGCAGTATGGCAGGAGAGACCCATGCCATGACCGCCCTTCTCGGATCGACGGTTTATGGTGGCTGATGCGGACCTCCTTTGCCAGGCCTCAGACTGCCACACTTGCTGTCAGTCATGCCAAATACCATCCACACATGCATAGGATGCTCACTCGATCTCCTCCAACGATGAAGCATATCGGAGTATCGGCGTGCCGCAAGAGCATTCCATGCTGCCCTAACAGCATCATGGATGGCAGGGTTCTACGTAAACTTTTTCTGCATTGTAATAAATAGTTAGTTTCAGAATATATTAACATTAAGAAATTTTATATCAGTGATAAATTATATTTAATAAGTTTACTTAAAACTTTAAAAAATAAAACTTCCTCATGGCCGCAGATATATGGCACCAAATGTAGCCACTTGGATCAGCATGCCTCTGGAATATAGAGATGATCCAGCTCGATACAGTATGCTGCTCAATAAAGTTGTTAAAAAAATGCATGTTTATAAGTAATTGACTTAAAAGCATAAACATATATTTACAATTAGTATATACTTACAGCCCATCAGCATCCAGTCGAAGTACGGTGCAGTCAGCGTAGGAAGAACTCTTAGAGGTCTGTACTGATCGGCTATGACCGTCGAAGGCTGGAGATCTGAACTCTCCATCTCCAATGCTCATGTGATCTGATGCGGCAGGGTACGTCCCTGCTCACTCTGTCTATCGGCGGTAGATCTATCTTGGCCCGTCATACTGAAAATACTAAAGATTCATGCAATATAATTACGAATAATGATTGAATATGTAAAAATTTAAAACTTATAAAAATAAATTGAAATTGAATAAACCTCTATGTTTAATCAGTGTCATTTGTTTCATCAAATGTAAGTTCAACATTCGATGCCGTATCGGACTGTGATTCAGTGTCATTATCATCGGGAGGAAACCGAACATTTGCATCCTTAATTTCTTGGACACACCATTTGGATCTCTAACTGATGTTTCAGGAGCCCTTGTGTCATCCTCAATTGCATGCATTTCCATCTCCTCCTCTTGAAATACAGGGCACTCAGTTGATTGACTTGATACACTCTCGTCTAATATGATTGCTGAACGTGGGATGATTTTAGAAATAGCCCACCAATCTCGCTTGTCGTTGCGCAAACTTGGATATCCGCAGTAAAACACTTGCTGAGCTTGGGATGCAAGGATGAATGGTTCATATTTTGCAATCTTCGTCGATGGTTCACTTCAACTAGATTGTAGTCGTTATGAACCCTTTTACCCATAGGAACTGTCGGATCAAACCAATCGCAACGAAACAATACGGTTCGTTTATAGGCCAACCGGAATATTCAACTTCAACCACCTCTACTAACATGCTAAATAATCCTGCATATTTGCTCCAACACTTTCTTTTTTAATACACACGCCCCAGTTCTGCATGCCTCTTGAAGATGCTAGTCATTCAATCTGATATTTGTACCCATTAACAAAATAGCTAGTAGAGGTTGTTACGGTCTTCAATGGCCATTGCGCTAGACATTTAATAAAAATATTGTCGGTTGTGAACTATGGATCATTTACCTATAAATTAATTAGCTATTCATAACCAATTTGAAAAATAAAAGTCATTATTGAAATTGATTGAGTGATACTACTCACAAATTCATAAAATCAGTAAGCGAACTCCATTTCTAATTTCTGCCCAATGGCAATTTGACTGATGTTGGGATTCATCTATCGTTGTCTATCACAATACATCCTTAAGGGATGATAACAATTAAAATTTCTATTAGCAATTAAATAGTATGATATATTACAATTTAAAGTAGAAGTTCTAATTAAGCATTAAAGTATATACTTACTCAATGTATGGATCGACTTCTCTATAGTTCATTAGGATGTAATAATGTGTTGCATTATACTCCACATCGCTCAAATCTCTTGACTTCTGCCTCCCAAATGAATGGTCGATACCTTTAAAAACTGATATTCTACCGTCATTAGGTTCTCCTTCGTCCACACATACGTCATCATTACAATTAAGATTTTGGCTCCTCATGTGGATGTGACCCTCGAAGTAATGCGAGGCAAAAGCTGAAACTTTTTTAACCAAGTGTGCATTGCATATAGAACCTTCAACCCTTGCCTTATTATGCACATTATTTTTTAACTTCTTAAGGTACCTATATGTAAAGGTGAAAAAAAAATAAACCAACTTTCTCACAATGAAATACTATTTGAAATGTCAACATGTACTACTGATTTATATTTTACCTCTCGAAAGGATACATCCAGCGATATTGCATGGGACCATATTTATATATTCATATGGCAAGTGAACCGATAAATGCTCCATTGAGTCAAAAAAACTTGGAGAAAATATTCACTCTAGCTTGCATAAAAAAATTGGAATTTTCTCCTCAAGCCTTGCCATGAATGCAGAAGTAATGATTGCGCAGATAACTCCTTGAAGAACAAGCTGAGCTTCGTCAATGCCTTCCACACATGGTGCGGAAGCAACTCATGAAAAGCTATAGGCAATAACCATTGCATGAAAATGTCAGTCATGACTCTTCATGCCAAATAACTTGAGCTTATGCATGTCCACACAGCTACCGATGTTTGAAGCATAACCATCTAGAAATTTTAACCCTCTAACCCAGTTACATAAAACTTCTTATGAATTTCTATCAAGAGTGTAACATGCTTTAGGATAGGTCCCGTTAGCATTCCTCCTCAAATCAGCTCTTCTACAATACTGATTAAGTTCTTCTCTTGACTTTGCAGTGTCTTTGGTTTTTCTCGGTATGTTTAGCACCGTGTTAAGTATGTTATCAAACTCAATATGCATAACATCCAAGTTGTGCCAGATGAGATTTGTGCTCCAATACGGCAAATCCCAAAAAAATACTCCACTTCTTCGGTTATGTTCTTTATATATACAGTCATTTATTCTATCTGCATCTGGTTTCCAAGCATACCTCAACCCCAAATGCTCTATAGTATCAAATATATATGTGCCAGACGTAACCGGTTCAACGAATTTTGTGACTGCTTTATTCTTCCGGAAGGCGATCAAGTTTCGTTTATAAGGATGATTTGAAGGCAAGAACTTTCTATAATTATCAAACTATGACTGCTTACCACTCTTCTATAATGTAAATGCATCTGAATTATACGTGCAATGAGGGCATGCCAGACGCCCAGTAGTGCTCCAACCAGACAACATTGCTTATCCTGGGAAGTCACTAATTGTCCACATCAAAGCAGCTCTCATGATGAAATTTTGTTTCATAGAAATGTCGTAGGCTGCGACTCCTATTTTTCACAACATTTTTAATTTGGCCACCAACGGTTGTAAGAAGACATCAATCTTTTCCTTTGGATTTGATGGTCCTGGAACCAAAACTGTCAAAAACATTGCAGTATCTTTCATGCACTTCCATGGATGAAGGTTATGTACAGTTAGTATCACGGGCCAACATAAATACTATTGCCCTGCTTGACCAAATGGTTGGAAGCCATCAGTACAAAGATCTAATCTCACATTCTTTATATCTTCAGCGAAATCAGGATGATTTTCATTGAAGTGTTTCCAAGGTTTTGAATCTGATGGATGTCGCATTTCATCTTCTTTAGATTCATGTTCGGCATGCCATCTCATATCAACAGCTGTAGCCTCAGATCTGTATAATCTCTGCAGGCGTGGAGTAAGAGGAAAGTAATGTATCCTCTTATAAGGCACACTTTTCCTACTACTTGTACTAGCTCCCCCTTCATCATTGGTATACCTCGATTGTCCACAAATCTTATATCATCTCAGCTCTAAGTCTTCACCCTAATATATCATACAATTGTTCAAGCAATAATCGATCTTATTAACTGGGAGCCTAAGGCCATGCAACAACTTCTTCGTTGAGTAAAATCTATCTACTACAACATTATCATTTGGCAAAACTTCCTTCATTAACCCAGCAACAGCATTGAACACCTTTTCTGATAATCGATGTTCTGCCTTAATATTCAACAACCGAGCAGCCATAGACAACTGGAAATGACTTTCACAACCTAGATACGATTCTTGATTTGCAGAAATTGTTGTGCATCTGGATTTGGTTTTTTCATAAATGTATTCTGATTGAATTCATTATCCGATGCATTCATCATCATTTCTTCATATGTGTTTAAATTCACAAATGGTTCATTAACAGGAATTGACACTTGTTGGCTTGTGACAGCTGCACCCATTTCCTTTGTTTTACTACAAAAAAATGACTTATTATGATGAATTAATTCGTCGCAATAGGTACAAAAGTCATCGTAATAAATTATTACGATGATAAAAAATTCATCGTAATACATTACAAATCATCATAGTAATATGTTGTCGTAATAACCTATTACGGTGAGTTATTTTCGTCGTAATAGAGTCCTATTACGACGATAACCTATCGTCGTTATATATTTTTAAAAAATTTAATTTTATTAAAATCTTATTACGGTGACTTATTTTCGCCGTAATATCAACCTATTACGGCGAAAATAAGTCATCGTAATAGGTTTTTATTTAAATTTAAATTTAATTAAAATATTATTACGGTGACTTACTTTCGCCGTAATAGGTTGATATTACGGCGAAAATAAGTCGCCGTAATAAAATTTTAATATTTATAAAATTTAATTAAAATCTTATTACGGCAACTTATTTTCACCGTAATAGGTTGATATTACGGTGAAAATAAGTCGTCGTAATAAGATTTTAATTAAATTAAAATTTAAATAAAAACCTATTATGGTGACTTATTTTCGCCGTAATAGGTTGATATTACGGCGAAAATAAGTCGCCGTAATAAGATTTTAATTAAATTTTAAAAATATTAAAATTTTATTTTAATATTTTTTGTATTGAACCTATTACAATAATATAATATTAAAGCAACGATACTAGAAATAATTTTCTAATATAAAAGTTTCACAAAAAAATTTAATAAAAGTTTTCATTCATTTCAATAAAATCATCATATACAATGTTTCAAAAATACATAATTTAAAAAAATATACATGTACTATGGAGGTGAAGTCTGCTGGGATCCACTAGGATGATATCCAGGCACTAACTGTCGCATGAAAGCAGTGAGCTCAGCAGTCATCGCCTTTAGATCCTGGATAGTCTTCTCTTGCTGAGTGAGTTTATCCTCTTACTGAGTGAGTTTATCCTCTTGCTGAGCGAGCTTATCTTCTTTGAACAAGCTTATTCTCTTGCTGAGCGATGAGCTCTCAGCACTCATGTAATTCACCCTTTAATTGTGAGTTTTCAGAAGATGAAGAACTACCTCTAATTCTCAATGTACCCTTCGGTAATCGACCCCATCCTCTTTTATAACCAGATCTAGAGCCTAAAACCTCCTCCAAAATGACATCCTCATTGATTGGTTCTACTGTAGAGTCCTGTGAGGAAAGTCGCTCTATTAACTGTGCCTGCAATGAAAAGAAAATAAATTCAATATGTTTAGTATAAAACATTACATTCAATAATATTATATTTTTAATTGATAAAACTTACATGGGTTTCTTCAGCTTTTTCATTTATCCATTGATTCTTCTTTTTATCAAAATGAAGAGTATTCCACAGATGAAGTCTTGATGGCTCCTCTCCCGTAACAGGATCTCTCTGAAAAGAAAAATAATAATTTAAAACAATAATTTAAGACAATAATCTAATACAATTATCAATGTATCAATGGAATAATCTAATACAATGTATCAATGCATCAATGTAATAATCTAATACAATGTATCAATGCATCAATGTAATACAATTATCAATGTATCAATTTATCAATGTAATAATCTAATACAATGTTCTCTAGAAGGAATTTGAGAATTAAAAATCCTGAGTTGTTGTCTGAAAGTGTGAAATCTACTCCAAAACCCACTAAACGCATACAAGCTGAGAAAAATGATTACACAAAGAATTTCTTGGAAATTTGGAATGAGGAAAACACACTGTTCTAGACAAATGGGTTTTGTTTAATGAAAGATTTCATTTCAATATCCACCAAACAATTCTGTTGTGAATCAAACTTTAAAATGTTACAGATCCAAGAGTTTTTTTTTTAAAGCTCAAAATTTGGTATATATAAAGTAATACCCAGAGAAAAAAAGCATTGCCTGCCTATGGTAATACATGACCCTCATGAGTTTGCAATAAGAGGGAGCACTACTTGCAGTCTAAAATAATAATAGCAAGACTCACCAAATGGATTCGTCACTTAACTGAGCCATCTCGAATCAGATGCTTGGTGGGCCAACTCGGCGTACCAATCAGATCTGAGCATAGCCAGCATTTTTAATAATTCAGTAAAGTCAGCCAAGTCAAAAGGCATGTTCCACTCAACTAGTTTGCTGAGCTCTTATTGCCTGTTTTCACCCAGTTCAGAAAAAACTCCATGACCTGGCAACACCACAACTTGTTCATGGGTGACTCGGTACTGGAACGATACACTGCATGGTTTTTATAAGATCTTGGGTCTCTCTTTAAAGAAAATACTTCCACCTAACCCATATCCTGTTGAACCACCATCACCAATGTATCCTTCATTTCCAGACCTATATGAACCAGTTCTAACCGGGAGATGCCCTGTAAATTTTTCTTCTATATCAAGTATCATGGACAAGACGGCCTCTGATTGTTCTGAACCATTGGCTGCACTTGTTGGATATGCAATTTGCTGTCCCCAGGTTAATAGTTTAATGCATATTTTTCTGGGTGCCTACAACAATGTCTCTAGTGCACTAGTTCTGCTTCAAGCTGCTGCAGATGATTGTTTTGCAGATATTATAAGTATTCTAGCCAGCAGAGGGGCAAGCAGCACTATTCCTTACCTGTGCTCTGTGAAATCTTCAAATCTCACTGGTGGTTCTTGTCCTGTAATGGATGCTAAATCCTTTGAGAAAGTAGTAAACACAAGCAAGTTACTAGATGCATGCAGCACTATTGACCCACTTAAGGAGTGTTGTAAATGACTGCAAGACAGTAGTCTATGCATGGCTTTCCAGGAAGCTTTCACCTGAGGCTGCCAACAGTGCATTTCGAATTTTATCTAGCTGTAAGGTTAACAAAGGTAAGTTGTCTAATTTATTTGTAAGAAATCCTTATGCTATGCTCATTGCTGATGGTAGAGTACCTTTCTGGTCATCTCTGCAAATATATTTGTTCTTTACCTTAAGATATCAATACAGAAACTATACACTTCTTGCATTTAGAGTTATATTGCTTTGGATTTTGAACTATAATATGTTTCAGAGAGAAATGACAATGCAAAAAAAGGAAAACATTAAAAAAGAGCATGTGAAATTAAGAAATCCACTTGATTGCACATGCAAACAGATGCATATATATCCATCACCAATTGCAATGACCCTATGAATGCTGTATCTGTAGGTCCCTCAATGAAACTAGTAAAGTCCATACTCTTCTATTCCTTCATTGCCACAACTTAATGCTTAGCTACCAATTGTAGCTCCATTCTATATGACTCGATGGGGACTGCTTGTTAAGGTCTCTAGGGAAGAGGGTAAAAGCTTGCATATGTTTGGGACAGTGATGGGGGCACTTAAAGGGCTGGCAATCAAATATAATTTGAGGAATCAAGATAACATGGAGAAGGTGGGTAGCTATTTGGTTTGGGCTATAGTTTGATGGAAGAAGGGCCTGTGCCTTGGGGCTATTAGTGTCTTATATCTTGCACTAAATATATGGAAAGGGATGGTTTTTTACTTTTATCATAATTTCAACCAAATGATGTAGCAGGAGTATTGTGAAAGAATTAAGTCCAAGTTCCTTCTTGCCTTTTCATCTTGTTCCCTTGCTTCCCTCATCTTAGTTGATGCATGAAACGTACAGACCTTTTTCTTGCTGGAGATTGGGAGCTTACTTGCCTAAAATCAAGATGCTATGGTCCATGCTAATTAGCAAGCTTCAATTCTCACAAATCTGTTTGTTTTGTGGCTCAATTCTTATTAATTGACTACAAAATACTGGATCAAATCTTTCATAAATATGACTACACTAGATTTATAACACTACAACAATATCAGACCATAAATACATAAATATAAAAGCACTAGGTTCACAGTATTCCTTACCATATCATAAGAGTGAGCCGGTATAGACTTCGATCCAGTGAGAGCAGCATATGGCTACAATTCCCGATTAGATTTATTTGTTTCTGATTTTTTCTACATCAAAGAATTAATGAAAATGGTTACATGAGTTTATAAAAATATAAACTATTAAAATATTTATATGGATGTATTTACCTTATACTCATCTGAATAAAAGTAATCACATAAAAGTCTCAGTCACTCTGCGAGACACGAGATGGCTTATTTTGTTTTGCTAAGCTCACACTTGTGTCCCCACCGTGACTAATGAAGTGGATATGAAGCCGATATCTAAATTCTCGATAAACTTTATTCATTTGAAACTCAATACCTTTTTTAATATGATCTAAATTCATATCAAGATCAAACTTCTCCTGCAAGTATATATATATATATATATATATTATAAAAGTTATAAGGTATATTAAGTATATTAAACGTAATCTAAAGTAATCTAATACAATTATACTGACCTGAAGTCGATCGATCATAGGTGCTTTCTGTGCATCAGTGATCTCACTCTACTTTCTGACCGCAAGTGGTGCCATGTCACGTACAACCACTCCTATCTCGGTCAGAAACTCAGAGCGAAACTCACCCAATAGTCGTCCAACCTCAGGTGGCAGAAGAATAGGCAACTTTTGTCCACGACGCGTATCAATCAGATGTGCGGACTTGTATCCGCGAGCAGGACCTCGGCCCTTCTTCTTTGATGATGTAGCTGCAAAACATAATGAACTAAATTAGTGCAAAATAACATAAAGAAACATAGCCAAATAATATAAGTTTAAAGTAGAGTTATTACATGATGCGCCGACAGATGACCCCTCTGTCAGAGCTAGAATGTAAGGAGAATCATCTCGCCTCGATGTAACAGGAGTATCTCTCGAAGACATCTGCAAACAAACATACAAACTAGAATTAACAAATAAGAAAGTATAAGAACATATAGTTATAATAAGTAAAAAAAAAATGAATGCTACCAAATTAATCACTGTCATCACTAATATGCTCATTTTCTTCATCATCCTCCATATCAGAACTATGTATAGATCCCTTACTGTCATAATCAGCTAGTGTGTCGTCCTCCTCAACATCTTCGCATATAAAGTCATCTTGACCAACATCACTTTGACCTCTAATGTTTTCTTGAGTTGCAACTATTTCAGCATCAGTGTCCGTACGCCGAGATGTTATTAAGTCCATGTTAGGTTGCTCACATGTGAATCGAAGGGCTGCTGAATCATCTTCTTGATATACTTCTTCCTGAACATCATCATCCTTTTTTGGAATATCCCACAAATGACGATGACTAACCTTGTATACCACTTTCCAATTAGAATTGTTCTTCAAATCATCCAAGTAGAAAACCTTTTCAGCTTGTGATGCTAAAATGAATGGCTCATGTTTGTACCATTCTGAACTAATATTTATACTTGTAATATTATAATGTTGTTGCATTCTCCTGTGCTTTGGTTCAGTTTCAAACCATTTGCACTTGAACATTATCGCCTTATAACCTTTAACAAAATGAAATTCAAGGACCTCTAATAATATACCATAAAAGTTAATTTCTTCTCCTAGATGAGTAGAGGGAACACAAATGCCACTATTCTGTGTTTTATGGCCGACATCCCGAGTAACAGTGATAAATTTAACGCCGTTCACCACACAGCCAGTATACGAGAACACACGACTGTCGGGACCAATAGCCAATGAATAAAGCTCATCAGTAGCTTCAGATGCCCCAGCAAAATGCTTATTTAACATCTGGATAAACCAAACATCAACGTCATTTGAAATAAATACATGATATATTAATTGACAATATAAATGAATGTACGGGCTTACTTCATTTTTAAACCACTCCAAAAATCTTTCCTTTTGTAATTGGTCCAGTTGTTCCGGTCTAGTTGGATTTAGCTGATCAATATGTTGGCTATAGAGAACATTACGCTAATGAGCACTATAGAAAATTGCATGATATGAAGAAATAATTTTACAAGTATACTTACTTGAGAAATGGTTGCACCTCTGGACAATTATTGATGAGGTACCAATGTACTTGTTTTAAAGTTTTATCATCTAAATGCACCATTCTTCCTTTTCCAAGAGGCCGCCAACGAGTTGCAAATATATTTAATTGCTTGTCCAAATGGCTATCCGAATCAAAATTTCGTTCCGGACGATTGAATTTTGTTTCTATGCCTCGAAGATACATTGAACAAAATGTTAGAGACTCGTTGACAACATAAGCTTCTGCAATTGAACCTTCCGGACGAGCCTTATTACGTACGTATTGTTTATACGTACCAAGTGCCCTTTCAAAAGGATACATCCATCTACTTTGAACAGGTCCGGCAAGTAAGGCCTCGTAAGGCAAATGAATTGATAAGTGCACCATAACGTCAAAAAATGCTGGTGGGAAAATTCGTTCAAGCTTACATAAGATCACCACAATCTGCTCTTGTAACAACTCCAAATCCCTAACATACAATGTCCTTGAACAAAGTTGTTGGAAGAAATTAGAAAGCTCAATTAAAGTACTACTCTCATGTTTCTGCAAGAATGGTTGAATGCCAATAGGTAACAATCTTTGAAGTAGTACATGACAATCATTTGTCTTCAAGCCGAATATCTTTCCATCACCTTCATTTACGCACCTTGAAATATTGGAAGAATATCCATCGGGCACCTTCACAGATTTTAGCCACTTACAGAATTGTCTTCTTTCATCTAATGTTAAGGTGTAAGATGCAGGAGGCTTATAAACTCTATTACCTTGAGTTTGTAACCACAACTCCCTTCGGATCCCCATTGAAGCCAGGTCCTCTCTTGCTTTATATGTGTCTTTTGTCTTACCTTCGATGCTTAATAAAGTTCCCACGACATTGTCACATATATTCTTCTCAATATGCATTACATCTAAGTTATGTCTCAATTTTAATGATGACCAATACTCCAACTCGAAGAAAATGCTCTTCTTATACCAATTCAACTCATTTGGTGCACACTTTCGCTTTCGATGTTTATTGTTTGGATGCTTTCCGGACTGTTCAGCAGCTATGTGTTCTAATTGCATTAAAATTTCTTTTCCGGTCAACATTTTTGGTTTGACTCCATGCTCTCTACTTCCATCATGGAGTCTACTATTTCACCACTTGTGATAAATAGGCAAGTAACGGCGATGTCCCATATAGCAAATCTTGTCTTTTAGCTTTTTGGATGAGGTTTGCTCATTACAAACTGGACATGCCTTATAACCCTTTGTGCTCCAACCAGATAATAATGAGTATGTTGAAAAATCATTTATAGTCCATAAAACAGCTACGTGCATCCGAAAAACTCTCTTTGGTAGATGCATCATATACATCAACACCTTCGGTCCATAAATGTTTAAGTTCATCCACTATTGGCCTTAAAAATATATCCATATCCCTTCCTGGAGATTTAGGACCAGGGATAAGCAACGACATCATAAAGAATGTCTCTTTCATATATTTCCATGGAGGCAAGTTATAAGGTACTAAAATGACGGGCCACATACTGTATGCATTACTCATGTTCCCAAATGGATTGAATCCGTCTGAAGCAAGACCTAACCTTACATTTCTTGGTTCACTGGCAAAATTAGGATACTTTTGATCAAAATCTTTCCATGCTTCTCCATCTGCTGGATGCCGTAACACCCCATCTGTGATCGATCGCTTATCATAGTGGCACCTCATATCTTCAGCTGTATATCTTGAGGCATATAGACGTTTCAAACGAGGTGTGAGTGGAAAATACCGCATAACTTTATAAGGTATCTTCTTACCTTTGTCTTCAACCACTTGGTACCTAGGCTCGTTGCATACCGGACATTTTTCTAAATAGGCATTCTCCTTCCAAAAGATAGCACAATCATGCTTGCATACATGTATGTTCTCGTAGCCTAAACCCAACTCATTCATCTTCTTTTTGGCCTCATAGTGCGAAGATGGTATTCTAGTACCATTCGGAAATGCCTCTTTTAATAGTTCAAGCAACATATTGAAAGACTTATTTGTCCACCGATTGAGGACCTTAATGTGCATTAACTTCACTAAGAATGTCAAAGAAGAAAACTTTTCACATCCAGGATAAAGCTCGGATTCCACCTCATTGAAAAGATCATCCAATTTCTTAGACAGACATCATCGGATTGTCATCATCATTGCCAACCTCAGTGTGAGCACCACTTGGGCCAGCGATGTCCTGCAATGCTTCGACCATCTCATCTTGTTCCCTTTCTGGGTCATCATCTTCATTCTCATTTTCATCTGAGACATTGCTTCCAAACTGTTCTCCATGAAAATACCACGTCTGATACGTCTTCGAGAAACCCTTTAACATACAGTGTAATTTAACTAAATCAGGCTTATGCCATTTGCCATTATAACACCGCACACAAGGACAACGTATCTTCCCTTCTTCATTAACATGAAGCCTTGCCTTTTCTATGAACTTCTTAATACCGGCATCATATTCTGGACAATTTCGTTTCTTATGTATCCAACTCTTATCAATCGGCATCGTTGGTGACGTACAACAGCTGTTTGTTGCAAGGATATGTTAGTGATAAAATTTCCTTTTTTTATTCAGTGAATTGTCCTACTATAACATGTCAAAATTAAGAAAAGATTGGTAATAAAAGGACATTTTCAACATATGAATCCAAAAACTGGTAAAATAATGATTTAACAAGTTAAAAGAAACTTCATCACAATCAGTAACAATCTTGCAATGGAGAATAGAGCACCTTCAAAAAAACTCAAGAGCTAACATACCTTGAAGTACTATAAGCTGTTGTGTTTGTACCTATTTCAAATTTTGAAAGCTACTCACTGAACTATTGATTCCACAATCCTTGCTTTCAGATTGAGCTATGATCGCAGCTCTCAGATTGAGCTATGACGTGGTATTTGTTAACAATCTTGCATGTAGTTTTCATTATTTTCTATTTTTATATAACGTGGTATTTGTTATCTAAGGCCTAAATACAACAAAATTGCATGATAATAATTTAACATTAATGATTTATTTACTTGATTCAGTGATTTGCAGTAATTAAATTATGCTAAATCAATAATTGTATACAAAATAAAATAGTAATAATAAATATTTCTATTTCACATAATTGAACAGTAATAATCAAATTATGCAAAATAATAACTATTTAACCATGGGCATTAATCATTAGTATTTCAATTGTGCATAATAAAATAATTAGCATTATGCATTGCTATTTCAATTAACTGCATATAATTAAATAATAATAGTTAATCAAAAATTATAAATTCTTAAAAAACATTTATACTTAAATAATTACCAAATAAAATTTGCTAATTTATAATTAGCCTACTTACCTTTGATTCACTTATCAATGGGTTAAGTCCGATCAATTTTGGGACTATATTCATCTACATTAATCCGTTCCAATTTCCACTATATATCATAGTCAGTTAATAAACTAATTAATACCTGGTTTCACAGTCATTGATCCCAACCTAGACCATACCTACACCTGCTATACTTCTCAAAATTGGATTTAGATCATAGGGTTTCATTTAACTTAGAGAGAGAAAAAAATAAGGGAAGCAATAAACTGGTCGCTTGAAACAAAATAGACAATATGGAGATGGAAGATGTATTTAGCAACTTAGAGCTAGCTGACAATTAGTTTCAATTCGGGTAGGATTGACGAACAGTGTCTCTATTTGAGTGATCCTCAGCTACCTATGGCCTTACCCAGTCATCAGCCATTATCAGCCAACATTGGAGCCTAAAACAACCACAAAATCATCCGATGCTAAGCTTCTCCAAATAGAGTCTTTCAAGAACTCGAAACCTGGCATCCATAAATGATCCATTGGAGAAATTAGGGACAACCCGAGGAGTTAGTCTAGAGGTCCGGTCGCCGAATCTAAGTTTTAGTGTTTTACTAGAGGTCCGTTCGCCCCCTAAATACACGTATGGCCTTCAAATCACTAGACTTTACTGAAATAAAGTGCATAATAGAGTTTCTTCAAAATTTGATCTTCAACAATTAATAGCGGCTTGCCTTTGGATTCCAAGATTCCATAACAAAGATAAAAAGAAGAAACACATGGGTTTACCTACTAGATTTGTCACTGAAACAAGGGAAGCGATCGGTGAAATCAGCTCTCCTTGGCTTTGTTCTCTCTCTAAAATAGAGACACCACACTCCTATCTTAAACTCGGCGTCCGCAGGCGAGAGGAGCTCGGGAGCTGACGGCGTCCAGGGGCTGATGGCGGCGTCCGGGGCTGACGGCGGAGAGGAGCTCGGGAGGGAAGACGGCGGAGAGGAAGGGTTTCACAGTAAAATAAAATCGCGCGAGGGTTTCTGGTGGCGTTTTAAGGGACCTTATTACGGCGAAATTAATTTTCATCGTAATAAGGTCCCGGAGGAAGACAGATATTTTCATTATTACGATGATTTTTTAAACTCGTCGTAATAAGTCTTTTTATTATGGAGAAATAGTATTTCGCCGTAATAAAAAGAAAGAAAAATTAAAAAAATAAAATCATAAATAAAATGTGGACTTATTACGATGAATTACAAATTCGTCGTAATAAGTCTTTTAATTACGGCGAAAAAGTATTTCGCCGTAATAAAAGAAAGAAAAATTTAAAAAAATAAAATCGTAAAATAAAATGTGGACTTATTACGATGAATTATAAATTCTCATAATAAGTATTTTAATTACGGCGAAAAAGTATTTCGCCGTAATAAAAGAAAGAAAAATTAAAAAAAATAAAATCTAAATTAAAATGTGGACTTATTACGATGAATTATAAAATTCATCGTAATAAGTCTTTTTATTACGGAAAAAAATGTATTTCACCGTAATAAAAAGAAAGAAAAATTAAAAAAATTAAAATCTTAAATTAAAATGTGGACTTATTACGATGATTTTTTAAACTCGTCGTAATAAGTCTTTTAATTACGGCGAAAAAGTATTTCGCCGTAATAAAAAGAAAAAAAATTAAAAAAATAAAATCATAAAATAAAATGTGGACTTATTACGATGAATTATAAAATTCATCGTAATAAGTTTTTTAATTACGGCGAAAAAGTATTTTGCCGTAATAAAAAGAAAGAAAAATAAAAAAAATAAAATCATAAAATAAAATGTGGACTTATTACGATGAATTATAAAATTCATCGTAATAAGTCTTTTAATTATGGCGAAAAAGTATTTCACCGTAATAAAAAGAAAAAAAAATTAAAAAAAATAAAATCGTAAAATAAAATGTGGACTTATTACGACGAATTACAAAATTCATCGTAATAAGTCTTTTTATTACTGTGAAAAAGTATTTCACCGTAATAAAAAGAAAGAAAAATTTAAAAAAAAAAACGTAAAATAAAATGTTGATTTATTACGACGAATTATAAAATTCGTCATAATAAGTCTTTTAATTACGACGAAAAAGTATTTCACCGTAACAAAAAGAAAGAAAAATTAAAAAAAAAAATCATAAAATAAAATGTGGACTTATTACGACGAATTACAAATTCATCGTAATAAGTCTTTTTATTACGGCGAAAAAGTATTTCCGTAATAAAAAGAAAGAAAAATAAAAAAATAAAATCGTAAAATAAAATGTGGACTTATTACGATGAATTATAAAATTCATCGTAATAAGTCTTTTAATTACGGTGAAAAAGTATTTCGCCATAATAAAAAGAAAGAAAAATTAAAAAAAATAAAATCGTAAAATAAAATGTGGACTTATTACGACGAATTACAAAATTCGTCGTAATAAGTCTTTTTATTACGGCGAAAAAGTATTTCGCCGTAATAAATAATTGTTATGACGAATTTAATTTTTATTTCGCCGTTATAAATAAACCTATAACGACGAAAATATTTCGCAATGATAGGTTCGCCAAAATACCATACTTTCTTGTAGTGTTTCACCATGACAGTACCAAACATTGTACCCAGGAACAAATCCCTTTTTACACAAATGCACCTTTACAGTTTCAACATATTTGTAGGCTTTATTCTGACACTTGTGTAAGTTGCAAGGGCACCTAATCCTAGGCCCATCCATCCATTCAGGTTGGCTACATACAAATGCAATAAATTCTTTCAATCCATTCAGAAAATCTAGATTAAGCAAACCATCTTTTATCCTTACATACATCCACGAGCGAGCCCCGCTCATTTTTTACCAACTTATACAATTTTTGGTAACCATTAAAGGAAACCACAATATAAAACTATATTAGCATTAGTAAATATATAACTAAATTGTTTCTTTTACACATCTAAGGTAAATAACAACTATTTAAATCATTTATAACGATAAATCAATTTTATTTTTAATGATTGCAACCAATTGATTAGGCCAGGCCAGGGCTAAGGTCCCTGACCTGCAAGGCCGGGCCACATGGGGTTCGTTCAATCATGAGACTTTATAAGTATGCAAGTGTCCTAAATGAATTCCACCTTCACTTCATATTTAAAAGGTAAGGCCCTATCCCATTCAATATTATTTTCTATGGTATGTTTTTCTACTATTAATTATCATTGTTTACATTAAAATTTTAGCAGCATTTCCCCATATGTTCTCCTAAATGTGTGGCATATATGCCACACTAGAAGAACGTATGAGGAAATACAAACCGCAATCTCAACCAATGATAACTAATAGAAGACTAATATATTACAAAAAATAATCTCAAACTGTCCACTAGGACAATTTGAGAATTTGCAAGACTAAGTCTTACAAATTCTCAAATGGGTCTAAAGGTTATAGTGCTGTGAGAAATAATATGCAATTCCAAAGACAATCGAGCTTATGCTTGTGAAAAAGTTTTCTTGTCTATTATACATATTTTGATAGTGGTTTATAGTCACTAACTTCTTAAGATTATTATGTCCAAGATAATAACCTTAATCCAATATTTATGCATAGTATTATCCAATAATACTATGGTTTTAAAATTGGACAGGCTGGGCTAGATATTTTTATAACACATCAACCGTGAGACATATGATATGCCACGTAACCCTTAAGTGTAATTCTAAAAATTATGTAAAACCTCAATATGCTCACATCATACATCTATTAAAGCCATAGCCATATCATAACCAAAATAACATATCTCAATATATCATGTTCTTGTATCTTAAATCAAAGTCAAAACCATTTCATAACAAAAATAAGATACAATAATATATATAAGAACTTCATCAATAAACTATCATGCATAGTTTAACATGCTGAGAAATTCAATAATAAATATAAAATATAAAGGCATACAAGATATATTTATATATTGCATAATGATAGATGTGGAACTCCTATCTCGATCGCTAATCCCAATTAATCTCTTCAATAGAATCAATCAATAATTGATTACCTATAATTAAATATAAATAATAATTAATTTACTAAAATTATAATTATAAAAAATACCATTTTACCCTTCTAGCCTACATTTTAAAATTACTAATTGACCCCTTCTACCAAGGTTAATTATGGCTTAATTAATTTACTATAAAAATCACTAATTAATTATTTAGCAATTTATTAATTAATTTACTATCAGAACCACTAATTAGCTAATATTACAATACCATAATATGATGTTATATTGCAATTATTATTTATTAGAATACCATAATTTCTTATACTATTACAATACTATAAACTAATATATCTTAATATTATTATAATATATATTGTTAATATAATAGTATATATCATAATATAATTATTACATAATAATTATATTATGTAATAATATTAACAATATCATATCATATTATGTAATAATTACATAATTATATTATGTAATAAAAAAATATATGATATTTTTTTGGCAGTGGCTAATTAGCGATGAATACCATTGCATCGCTATTTAGCGACGCAACTATGCTTCGCTAATTAGCGACGCATTTACGCATCGCTATTTTAGCGACGCATAGTTGTGTCGCTAATTTGGCGGGATAAGGCCGAATAAGGCGGAAATATAGCATCGCTAATTTTTTATAATGCCGCTTGTTTCGCTCGAGCCCCCGGAGTGACGTGGGTGGCGGCGATGTTCCCTGACTACTTCCTTCGGAACCTCCTATGGGCGGCGCTCCTACCCCTTGCTCCCCTCCTCCACCCTCAGCGGTGCTTCAATCTCTTGTTGCGGGTTACCTCCTTGGTGGCCGACTGAGGGGTCGAGCTTGGCCTTGTGCCACTCCCATCTTCCCCCGAATTTGGAGACGGATGGTGGCCTACCATAGTGATGGAGATTTAGGGTTCGATTCCAGAGAGGGAGCTTAAGAAATGGCTACCTGATAAACGTATAAATAATTATCACTAAACCTATTAATTAATAAATCAACATACCTATTATTATTTAATATTTTAATATTTTATATAATATTTTAAGTAAAACCTTATAAATTTGAAGAGCTCGATTTTAGAATTTAACGACGTAAACAGCAATCAAATCGGACTTAAGATGAGTCCGAAATGGATTTTACATTGATTTATCCGTTTCAGCACACATCTCAAAGCAAAAACGAGCCACTACCGATTTCATCGTCTTCTCATGCGGACTGTCAGCCGATTCTTCTCCTCTTCCAATCCAATCTTTCCCTCCACTAATTACGAAATAAATTGGATAGGAAAGTATCAAATTGGAATTAGGAAATTCATATGGAAGGAATTTTAATCCCATCCGTGATTTCTCCGCGTCCGATCATCTCTGCATCCCAGCAATTAAGGAATATATATTTGAAGAAAAATTGAAAAGGAAACCAGCTGCAATCTTGCCACGGTTCCTCCGAAATCCTTCCGCCTCTGTCCAGGTGCCGAATTGGAAGGAAATTAGGAGTAGAAGGAAAGTTCTCTCCGCACCGCATCGTCTCTGACGCCTGGATTGCGTCTGGGCCGCGTCTAAGCCGCGTCTGGGCTTCTACAAATAGCAGCAAGGAGGGGAGCTAGGAGAGCCATCGGTGGTTCATGGAGGCTCCGTTTGAAGGAGGAGACTTCCGTGGATTCGGGGAGCTCTGTTCTTCCTCAATCGGGGAGCTCCGTTCGTGCCGTGGCTTGGAGGCTGCAGGAGGAAGAACAGAAGATTGGAGGAGGCCATTGGGAGAGTTCTGTGCGTTGTTCGAGCTCTGTTCCGTCCGTGGAGAAGGCTCCGTTCGTGCCGTGGAGAAGATTCTGTTCGGGCCATGATCTCCTCTTCTTGGAGCGTGGAGGTGCTCTGTTACCAGGCGGTCGTCCGTGGTTCATGGATATTATGTTTGGAGGCATCTGCACAAAGTCTTCGTTCAATTCGGTTCAATCCATTTTGGAAGAATTTATTACTTTCTTATTACCTTCTTAATATCATAACTTTTTAATTAATGAAATAAAGTTTCTATTCATGTTTAATTATTATTAAATTATATTTAAGTAAAATAATTTAGACTGATTTATGCTTAAAGGGACGAGCCATGATCTACGGGTCATGCTATAAACCATCTTAATTATTTTACACTATTAATTATCTATTTAGTTAAATTTATAAATTTATTTCAAGATAATCGCTAAAGTCCCTGTGGAATCGATCCTTTACTCTCGCTATTCTATTAGTGAAATTAAAGTGTTTTAATCATTGCGCTACAACACGCATCAGATTTTGGCACGTTGCCGAGAACTTAAGTGCGTTATTTTTAAAAAAAATTAAAAAATAATAAAAAATTAGATTAATTTTCTCTTAATTTTATTTTTTGAATAGTTATTGTCTCTTATGTTGTTATTTGTTACCTTAATTTTTAGAATTTCATATTTCTTTTAACATAAAAAAAAAATTATTATTTTCCTTCTTATCACAAATCCATTTCTTTTAACCTAATCAAATTTTCCTTTTAATAACTTACCTTTAAAAAAATACCTGAAAGAAAACCCTAAGACACCTTCCTAAAACATAATTAATTTAAGAAAAAAATATAAAATATAAAATAAAATATATAAATAAAATAATTATTTTATTTCTATACAGATTGACTTAGGTAATTTATTTTCTGCAAAACTCAAAATTCTTCCATTGACATCTCATAATTTATTAGAAAATTAGAAGCCTAATCACAAAAATCTCTAAAAAAATAATTAGATTAATTTTGTTTGATAATTTCAAGAGCTGAACATCTTTTTGCATAGCATTTTCACAATTAACTTTAAGGGCACAAACCCCTAATCAAGATAAGGTGGGGATTTCATCACCCTTCCTTGGCCCACAAACCACATCCTTCATTTTGCATTAACCCAAACCTCTAACTCTAAAATTAACTAGACGTCAGCCCCTAAGGAACTCGAGCTCAATAGGACAAGGCACCCAAAAGAGTTGGACCGGGTCAAGATTGACTACTTAACTGGTGTTTAGAAAAGGAAAGGAAAGTTGTTACTTAATTAGTTCTGTTTGCTTACCTAATAACCAATAGGGGGACCCCCACTGACCTTACCCTTAACTAGCTAGTTGATCAGCTAATTTTTGACTTGGAGGGCTCCAAGGCGGTCTTGGAAGTTAGGAGCTGTCTAGATCTAAGGTAAACCTAGAATAGAGAGTCTAATCTTTGTTAACTTGATTGCTAAGAATTATTAAACCCTAATTAAATTATTCTTAATTCTAGGAATCTTTTAGGGTATTTTCTTTAGAATCTCCCTCTTTTTCTTATATTAAAAAAAAAGAAAAAAACTAAATTATTGTTTGCTTTAGAGTCATTGGTAGGGTGTATGCTTGGTCGCCGATCGTTGTAACCCAACCTTATACCCTTAGATCCTGAGATAGAAAGAACTATTAGAGCAAACAATGAAAATAATCAACCACGACAGTTAAAAGAGTATTTCACTCCTTCAAGGTATACCTACTCTCCCTGCATTCAAGTGCCTCCACTCTGTCCAATATGAAATTAAGTCAAGTGTAATCCAAATGTTACCATCTTCTATGGACTTACAAATGAGGATCCCTACAAACACTTAGATGAATTCTTGGAAATTTGCTCAACTGTCAAGATTCAAAATTTCTTCGATGATGCACTTAGGCTTAAGTTATACCCTTTTTCCCTAAAAGATAGAGCCAAATATTGGTTAAATTCATTAGACACTGTCATAATTTCAGCTTGGGATCATCTTCAGAGAGAGTTTCTTAAGAAATATTTTTCTATAGGAAAAACAAATCAAATTAGAAAAGCCATAACAAGTTTTTCTCAGATAGATGGAGAAATGTTCCATGAGACATGGGAGAGATTAAAAGAACTGATTAGAAAATGTCCACATCATGCTATACCCAAATGGCAACTGGTTCAGTGCTTTTATGATAGTTTATCAGAAAAGCATCGGCAAATGGTTGATGCTTCATGTGGTGGGACATTTATGTTAAAAAATGAACATGAAGCTTGGCAACTCTTTGAGACATTGAGTGAGAATTCATTACATCACATGTCAGTTGCTCGTTGAGACCTCCCATAGGACATAAAAGAGATGAAATATATGAATTAGGTCATTCTACAGATATCTATACTAAGGTAGATGAATTATCTCATAAACTTGACCGGATTCTACAAGTTGGAAACATCTCTTCCCCATTTACTCAATTACATGAGGTATGCATAATTTGTTCGAGTCCAACCCATTCTATAGGTGAATGTCCAGCTGCATACCAATTTCCTGAACTTGTTCAAGAGCAAGCTCACCAAGCCCAAACCTGATTAGCTCCTAGAATAGGAAATGATCCATTTGCAAATACTTACAATCCTGGCTGGCGAAATCACCCAAATTTTTCTTGGAAACCTCAACCTGTAACCAATTCATCATCGATCAGACCTAATTATCAAGAAACCAATTTTAGAAGCATTCCATATTCACAATATCCAAACATCCCATAACCTCCACCGAATAATCATCCTACTTTTGAAGACAAAGTGTTACAAGTATTGAAAGGGCTAGAAATGAATACCCAAATCCTTCACTCCCGCACACAATCTATTGCAAAACTAGAAACTCAGATAGGTCCATTAGCCACAACATTCAGTAGAAGGAAGGAGGGTAAGTTACCTAGTCAGCCTATCGATAACCTGAAAGGACAATTCATAGCTGAGGGTTCCAATAGTCCTGACAAATTCCCAGAACATGCTAAATCAGTCATGACTCTAAGAAGTAGAAAAACATTGAACCCACCTGAACCAACCCAGCAATTAGAAGTGGCTAAACCAAAGAAGAGAAGAAATGAAGAAGAAATGAATTCAATGATCAAGCAATCACACTTATAGCCCCATTCCCTAGTGCATTAGAATCTCCTTTGTCTTCAGATAAGAAGAATATAAAATGAATGAGATGCTAGAGTTATTTAAGCAAGTACAAATAACTTACCTCTTCTTGATGCTATCAAGCAAGTTCCGACTTATGCCAAATTTTGAAGGATCTATGCATACAAAAACGGAAAGCAAAGTCACAAATACCAAAAAAGATACATTTGACTGAGCAAGTCAGCTCAGTTGTTCAGCAAATAACCCCACCCAAACTAAAAGATCCTGGTACTCTGATTATATCATGTGTCATAGGAAACTTCACAATCAAAAAAGTATTACTAGATTTGGGTGCGAGTGTAAACCTTCTCCCAAGTTCAGTGTATGAGTTATTTGGACTTGGAGAATTAAAACCCATAACGATAACACTACAATTGGCAGATAGATCAGTCAAAGTACCTCATGGAATATTGGAAGATGTATTACTAAAGGTAGATGAATTCTATTTTCCTATCGACTTCCTTGTGTTAGATATGGAATCTAGTGGTAATCCTAACCAAATTCCTATCATCCTTGGATGACCTTTTCTAGCTACCGCTAATGCATGTATAAATTGTAGAACATGTGTGATGGATGTATCTTTTGAAAACAAGAAGATGAGATTAATATTTTTAATGCTTCCAAAGGACCACCTGTGTATGATTTAAATGAAGTAAACATAATCGAAGAAGTTGTAGATAAAAAATTGGACAAATCAACAAGGATGAGTGGCGGGCATGCTGAGATCTATTGTGGGCCTCCAAATGGGGTGGAGAGGTCGTCTTCCTTCTTTGGAAACCTGCAAGAAGTCCCCGGGCCGGTATTCCCGTTGAGGACTCTTCGACGCTCAAGTTAGTAAACTTGTCGCTCAGTTCTGTAGTAGTGAGAGAGAGAGATTGAGAGATCCCCTTTTCTGTTGAGTTCAAGGACCTTTTATACCTGTCTGGGAGGTTCCCTTCTTTTTCATCCTCCTTTGAAACGCTGAATCTTCCTCGTTGGGATAAGCTCCTTCGAACGGCAAGTGGTTAAGCCATTCCTGGATGAGGGCCGCTTGTAGCGGTAACTGCCGAGCGTGCTAGCACTTGCCTATGATTTCAGTGAGCGAGGTATACGGCAACAGATCTCGAATCTCGGGATCTGTTACTTGAGGCAGGTCATTGTGTATGCAAGAAAGGCACCAAGTTAGGGCCAGAGCCAAAGGCCGGAGCCAAAGGCCGTCGCTGGAGGCCGGAGCCAAAGGCTGTCGCTGGAGAGCCAAAGGCCGGAGCCAAAGGCCGGAGCCAAAGTCCGAAGCTAGAGGCTGGAGCCAAAGGCCGTCGCTGGAGGCCAGAGCCAAAGGCCGGAGCCAAAGGCCATTGCTGGAGGCCAGGGCCAAAGGCCAGAGCCAAAGGCCGTCGCTGGAGGCCGGGGCCAAAGGCCGAAGCCAAAGGCCGTCGCTGGAGGCCGGAGCCAAAGGCCGAAGCCAAAGGCCATCGCTAGAGAGCCAAAGGCCGGAGCCAAAGGCCGTTGCTGGAGGCCGGGACCAAAGGCTGGAGCCAAAGGCCATCGCTGGAGGCCGGAGCCTAAGGCCGTCGCTGGAGAGCCAAAGGCCGTCGCTGGAGGCCGGGGCCAAGATTCCATCTCTGGGTTTTGCTGTCACATCATTATTTCTAGAATCGTGCAAAAGATTATAATATCACCCAGAGGAGATGGTCAGCCGTATCAGATGCCCCCCTGCCCCTGAGATGAGTGAGCGCACAATCACCAGTGAAAGGGGTGTTAATATCCACTGGGCGGCTGACTTTCGCGCCATCATTTCGTCTGTTCGAGCTGTTGGGATTGGAGAAGATTTCCTTGAGTAATGAGTCGTAAAAGGCAAGCATCATCATTGCGGTAAGGCCACTGCCATCTTTCTATTGGTGAAGCTTTTCGTGTTTTTCGCGCCGGTAGGCCGCCGAAGCGGCTTCCATTTGATGGTGGACACATGGCCAGACCGGACGGCCACAGGATGATTTGAAATGGGGCTATAAAAAGAAAAATTGTCCTTATCTTCTCATTCTCCCTTTCCTTGCTCTACAGCTTCCTTCCCTGAGTCTGTGAGCGTCCGTCCTCCCCCCGTGTCCGTTCTCTCCTCGTGCTCCTTCGGTCTTAGCTCAAGTTTTCCAGGTTAGTCTCCATGGCTTCCTCGCCCTCTTGTTCTATTTCTGATTCTGGGGAGCGTTCCCCCACTCCTTCTCAACCTTCCGCTTCCTTACCAAGCCAATGATCTACCCCATCCTCCGACCACTCCTTGCCGGAGCGGCGGCCGGTCAGACGCCCTGTAGCCGGGAGTCATCTGACCGGCGGGCGGACCTTCGCCCGGAGCCATCCGACAGCTGCTGGTCCTTCCAGCGTTGTCAAGGAGTCACCCGAAGGGACTGCTTCCACTATGTCTGCTCGAGACATAGTAAACCTTAGAGCCAAGTATAGTTTTCCGCCAAACCTACGTCTGTCTTACCCCGCTCCTGATGACAGGGTAACCTCTTCCCATCCTGGAAGAGTTGCCTTGTACAGAGCCTTCTTTAAGGCAGAACTTCGATTACCTATCCACCCTTTCATCCTCAACCTTCTGGACCGATATTCTTTAACACCTTCCCAGCTAGTCCCTAACTCAATCCAAACCATCGTTGGCTTTCTAGTTCTCTGTCACCTACAAGGCATAGAGGCTAGCATCTCCTTATTCCACAGTTTTTATACCCTTCGCAAGCAGTCAGGTTGGTGGTCCTTCACTCCTAGGCCCACTAGGATCCTTAAGTTGTACCTTCCCACCTCCGTCAAAGGGTGGAAGTATAAGTTCTTTTTACTGATATTGAAGGGGTGAGTGGAAGCTGGGGGACACCCAACATTGACGCCAATAGGGATTCTTCTATCCTCCCAAGGGATCGAATGGCATTCGGGCATCTTCTGGCTGCCGATGTCCCTCGATGCAATAAGCTTCTGGTCGATGAAAACCTTCGTCTCGCCTGCCTAATCCCTTCTGGTGGTGAGTACTTGATTACTCACCTTTTTTCTTCTTTCTTCTCTCTTTTCTCTCTCTCTTTTTTTTAATACTCATCTCCTGCCTTTATAGGGATGACGCCATCGCTTCATGAGATCAGGCAAGCGGTCACTAAGAAGAGGAAGGCAATGGGGAATGAGTCCCTTGCTGAAAGGAGGGCCGTCGCCAAAATTCCAAGGAGGGCCGACGCGGGGAGGGCCAACGCTGGAGGGGCTAGAGTTGTGAAGCCCCTACGCGCTAAGGTTTTGAAGAAGGCCGACACTGGAAGGGCCGACGTTGGGGAGGTCGATGCTAAAAGGGCCAAAGTTGTGGATCCCCCGCGCGTGTGCGAGGCGGCAAGAGCCCAAGCCGACGAGCCCGCCAGGAAAGATACGGTAAGGGCCGAGGCTAGCGAGGAAGTCGGGCGGAGCCAAGTAGGAGAAAGAAGATCACCTTCAGTTCCAACTCCCCCTCCTGTCATTCTGCTCGATCCTTCTCCAGAGCAGGTCAGAAAAGCGCCATCACCCCCGCCTGAAGCCGTGGAGATGGAGCAGGTCCCTATAACAATAAGGCCAACTCCAGCAGTTATCATGCCCCCCATAGGGGCAACAACCGAAGCACCTCCACCAGCCAAGGGGCCGGAGGCAGTAGAGTCGGAGGCGGAATCCTCCCCCGCAGCCCCCGCCCAGTGGAAAGGAGGGGCGTCGACCCTTCCTTCCAATCACTTTGGCGAACCACAGCCGCTGGGCCGAGCGAGCATTGGATGAAGCATCTGTGGTAGAGGTGCAGGAGTTTCTCCGGCATCAAGGGAGGGCCACCTTCTTCCGCAAGGCGTCTGTGGCACATCTTTGGGTGAGCTTTGCCCCATTATCCTTTTCTTCTTTGTTTTGTTTTGTTGTTTTTTTTTAACATTGACATTCCGTCCATGCACTGAACTCGCTGATCACCATGAGGGACCTTTGGACCCTGAGTGATGCTGCTCTTGACCAGTCGCGGGAGGAGATGCTATCACTCCAAGCTAGGGCAGAAAAGGCAGAGATGGCCTTAGAGGATACCCGGGCCACCTTAAAAGGCGAAGTCGAAGCCATTCGGCTGAGAGCTGAGAAGGCAGAGTACGCACTGAAAGTTGCCCAGCGTCGTGCGGCCAACGAGCTGGATAATGCCCAGGTAGCCGAAGAGAAGCAAGAATGGCCGAGGAGAGGCTGGAGGTAGTGGAGTCAGAAATATGCATTTGAAGAATCGATTGGATTCCGCCTCCATTGAAATAGATGCAGCCAAAGAGGTCGCCCGCCAGTCCGATGCCAAGATTGCCGACTTGGAGGCGGCGGTGACTGAAGCCAAGAGGGAGGCCGTCGAGGCCGATAAAAAGGTCACGGAGGCCGAGCGGAAAACCCTCGAGGCGGAGAAAAGAGCTGCAGAGGTCGTAGAGGATTTCAGGAAGTCTAAAGCCTTTAGTAAGGAGCTAGCTGAATCGATGGCATTTGCTTACGAGGCCGGCTTCCGAGACTGCAAGGAAAAAATCCAAGATGTTGGCCCAGATGGCAACCCAAGAGGGGGGGGGGGTGAATGGGTTCTTAAAAAATTTAAGACTTTTTAACTTTAATTGATTAGTTAGCAAGATGTGCAAGTGAGAGGCTAACTAAAATCAATACACAAGCAAATAAAGAGAGATAGAGAAAGAGAAAATATGGCACGGCAAACACAAGATAATTTTATAGTGGTTGGTGCAATCAACACCTACGTTCACTCCCAAGATTCACTTGGGTCCACACTATAATCTCTCTAGATTACAGCCGAGTTGTTTTCCAAGCTCACAACTCAAACTTGTTGTTTTCCCGGGTGAACAACGAACCTAGCTGGTTTTAACTTGGGCTTACCAGCACAAAACCCTACACGTTATTTTTCACGGGCTCACAACTAACCCAACACAAGCACTCCGGCTTGTAACGAGGTATACCAACCTCCACTGATTCAATCCACTGATTGAGTCAGCAAACAATAAGAATAATAGTGTTTGAACAATGAAGTGCTCCCCTTAAGCAAATATACAAATGAAGTACAAAAAATAAAGGGTTAGAAAAGCCTGATTGTATTGCAGATGGTAGTGGCTTTGGCTTTCTTCCTTCTTCTCTTTAACTCCTCTTGAAACGTTGAATCACGCCTCAGCAAGATTCTTGACCGTTGAAGTCTTTGGAGTTGAGATGAAGCTTTTTCCTCTTTTGAAAATCCTCCGATTTGACCTTTGAAATGCTTGTGGATTTTCTTTTGACTCTTGTGGATTGATGAGAAGGAGCAGACGAAACTTCCACTTGGATTTCACCCCTTTTGAATCACTCTCCTTTGAGCTAGATGATTTTTTCAATATGCTCTATTTTTCCCTCTTTTCAAAAGATATTCTTTTCTCTCTTTGATTTTCAAATCAATTCTTCTGAGTTGAAAAGAGCTCCTCTATTTATAGAATCTGCAAAAATATATCTGTTAGAAACACAGAAAAACTAGCCGTTATTTAAAAATCTTACCGTTGGGGCTGATGTGTCATCGTTAAAAATCGCGCCCAGATTTTACGGAGTCGATTCGAGCTTTGTGGGAGTCGGCTCGAAGTCGATTACCAAAAATAGAAACATTTTAAGCATTGAAGGGTCAACTCGCGAAAACTAAAGTGTCGGCTCGCGAAAGTTGGGAGTCGACTCGAGGAAAATGGGAGTCAACTCGAGAAGTGCTCAAAAAACATGGTTTTCTGTTGTTTGAGCGGAGTCGCTCGCACAGACAGGAGTCAGCTCGCACAGAGTCAGGGGTCGACTCTTGAAAACCAAGGGTCGACTCGAGAAAATCGGAAAACTCCGTAGCTTACAGGAGTCGACTCGGAAACCCTTGAGTCGGCTCGGGAGCAATACAAAAATCAGAAAAATGATCTGATAGACTTTAAAATTTATCCCTAATAAATTTAAAATATAAATTTGACTTGAATACATTGAATATGACATTAAGCATGGATTCAAGACATGTTTCAAGAATTCACATATTGAATTATAATGTGTAAAAGTTCCTTTTTGAAATCTTTTAAGCATAGAGCTTGAAACTCCTTTTTCTAAAGGATTCAAAATTCATTAAATATAACCATTGATATTCCATTCCTTTCAATTTGAATAAGCTCAAGGTTTTTGATAATAAACACATCTTATTCTTTAAGGTACTCATGGCTTTTGGAAATCATCAAAATCAATAAAGTTGGGGCAATTATGTTTTAATAATTTCAACAATCTCCCTCTTTTTTATGATGACAAAAACATTGAGTATATGCATTAAAAATTGAAAAAATTTGTGATTCCAAAATCAACTATTGTGTTCATGGAAAGGCTCCCCCTCAATGAGGTAGCTCCCCCTATGAACCTTAATTTTATAAATCATTCAAAATTTTTTAAATCAGAAACTTAAGCATTTTCTTTATGAAATTCAATTTATCTCTCCCTTATGCTCTTCATCTTTCAAAATTAAACTTTGATTGAATTGAAGGCAAAGCGATTGAATAAAAACTCTCCCCCTTTTTTGTAATCAACAAAAGGTTAGGAAGTTTAATATCAATAACCTTCTTTATCTTTTTCTATTTAACTTATCAATTGAGGATAATCATTCAAAGTATTCAAGGATACTTACAATTGAAATAGACGAAAGTAATGCATCAAACTTTCTCATTACTTCAAAATGATAATACATGAAATGTAAACTTGCTCATTGCATTGAAGGTAAACTTGATTACATCAAAAAGAGATTACATGAAAACTTAAAAATTTCTTCTAGTAATTCTATTCAAGTGATCAACAATCTGCTTAATCCCTTCACATTGAAGTCTAACATAGTCTTTGAGCTTATTGTCATAAAAGTACAAGCAGATGTAATTTTATCTTGAAGCTCGGCATTGCATTGGGAGTATGTCTCCGAATCACCGCAGATATCCTTAAGTTCTCCAAAGATATTCTTTAAATCTTCACTTAAGGAGCTGGTAGATGAACTGAGAGTAGACTCAATCGATGCAACCCGATCACTGAGTGAATATAAGGCTTCTTTAAATTCATAAACTTTTCATTAAATTCTTCTTTCAGTCTGTTTTCATGATCACTTATCTCAGATTGAATAATGATCGAAGCTGATCTAACTGTATATCAGAAAAACTACCAGATGATAATGTAGAAGACTGAGCAGGAGCAACAGCAGGAGCAGGGGTAGAATCAGAAGCAGGAGCTGGAATAGACTCTGGAACAGACGAGCACTGAGGATGCTCAGGTGATGAATGTCTCATAGAAGGTCTGGGGGCCTCAGCAACTATATCTCTGTCCTCTGTAACATCTTTCTCTCCCAATTGCCATTTTCTTAACAAACCCCATTCGATGTATAGTGGCCAAAGAGTAAAAATCCGTATGCCTTAGTTCCTTTTTTGGCTCACTGTCACCAAATAAATCCCTTGGCTTGAAATAGCTTAGTTAAAACCATGCCATAGGGTAAACTTGATTTCTTTTTCCCACCACATCTGCAATGTACCATATTATC
>UESW01004392.1:159897-238896 GCA_900491605.1 Calamus simplicifolius
ATCCTACTTTTGAAGACAAAGTGTTACAAGCATTGAAAGGGCTAGAAATGAATACCCAAATCCTTCACTCCCCACACAATCTATTGCAAAACTAGAAACTCAGATAGGTCAATTAGCCACAGCATTCAGTAGAAGGGAGGAGGGTAAGTTACCTAGTCAGCCTATCGATAACCCGAAAGGACAATTCATGGCTGAGGGTTCCAATAGTCCTGACAAATTCCCAGAACATGCTAAATCAGTCATGACTCTCAGAAGTGGAAAACATTGAACCCACCTGAACCAACCCAGAAATTAGAAGTGGCTAAACAGAAAGAGAAGAAATGAAGAAGAAAAGGAATTCAATGATCAAGCAATCACACCTAAAGCCCCATTCCCTAGTGCTTTAGAATCTCCTTTATCTTCAGATAAGAAGAATATAAAAATGAATGAGATGCTAGAGTTATTTAAGCAAGTACAAATAAACTTACCTCTTCTCGATGCTATCAAGCAAGTTCCGGCTTATGCCAAATTTTTGAAGGATCTATGCATACAAAACGGAAAGCAAAGTCACAAATACCAAAAAAGATACATTTGACTGAGCAAGTCAGCTCAGTTGTTCAGCAAATAACCCCACCCAAACTAAAAGATCCTGGTACCCCGATTATATCATGTGTCATAGGAAACTTCACAATCAAGAAAGCATTATTAGATTTGGGTGCGAGTGTAAACCTTCTCCCAAGTTCAGTGTATGAGTTATTTGGATTTGGAGAATTAAAACCCACAACGATAACACTACAATTGGCAGATAGATCAGTCAAAGTACCTCATGGAATATTGGAAGATGTATTAGTAAAGGTAGATGAATTCTATTTTCCTATCGACTTCCTTGTGTTAGATATGGAATCTAGTGGTAATCCTAACCAAATTCCTATCATCCTTGGACGACCTTTTCTAGCTACCGCTAATGCATGTATAAATTGTAGAACAGGTGTGATGGATGTATCTTTTGAAAACAAGAAGATGAGATTAAACATTTTTCATGCTTCCAAAGGACCACCTGTGTATGATTTAAATGAAGTAAACATAATCGAAGAAGTTGTAGATAAAAATTCCAAAGTTTGCTTGATTCGGATCCTTTACAAACATGTCTTACACATTTTGGAATAGATGACTTTGATTGATGAGTATACCTGATGCGGACAATCAACAAGGATGAAGCGGCGGGCATGCTGAGATATATTGTGGGCCTCCAAATGGGGTGGAGAGGTCATCTTCCTTCTTTGGAAACCTGCAAGAAGTCCTCGGGCCGGTATTCCCGTTGAGGACCCTTCGACGCTCAAGTTAGTAAACTTGTCGCTCAGTTCTATAGTAGTGAGAGAGAGAGATTGAGAGATCCCCTTTTCTGTTGAGTTCGAGGACCTTTTATACCTGTCTGGGAGGTTCCCTTCTTTTTCATCCTCCTTCGAAACGCTGAATCTTCCTCGTTGGGATAAGCTCCTTCGAACGGCAAGTGGTTAAGCCATTGCTGGATGAGGGCCGCTTGTAGCGGTAACTGCCGAGCATGCTAGCACTTGCCTATGATTTCAGTGAGCGAGGTATACGGCAACAGATCTCGAATCTCAGGATCTGTTACCTGAGGCAGGTCATTATGTATGCAAGAAAGGCACCAAGTTAGGACAGAGCCAAAGGCCGTCGCTGGAGGCCGGAGCCAAAGGCTGTCGCTGGAGAGCCAAAGGCCGGAGCCAAAGGCCGGAGCCAAAGTCCGGAGCTAGAGGCCGGAGCCAAAGGCCGTCGCTGGAGGCCAGAGCCAAAGGCCGGAGCCAAAGGCCATTGCTGGAGGTCGGGGCCAAAGGCCGGAGCCAAAGGCCGTCGCTGGAGGCCGGGGCCAAAGGCCGAAGCCAAAGGCCGTCGCTGGAGGCCGGAGCCAAAGGCCGTCGCTAGAGAGCCAAAGGCCGGAGCCAAAGGCCGTTGCTGGAGGCCGGGACCAAAGGCTGGAGCCAAAGGCCATCGCTGGAGGCCGGAGCCTAAGGCCGTCGCTGGAGAGCCAAAGGCCGTCGCTGGAGGCCGGGGCCAAGATTCCATCTCTGGGTTTTGCTGTCAGATCATTATTTCTAGAAATCGTGCAAAAGATTATAATACCACCCAAAGGAGATGGTCAGCCGTATCAGATGCCCCCTTGCCCTTGAGATGAGTGAGCACAAATCACCAGTGAAAGGGGTGTTAATATCCACTGGGCGGCTGATTTTCGCGCCATCATTTCGTCTGTTCGAGCTGTTGGGATTGGAGAAGATTTCCTCGAGTAATGAGTCGTAAAAGGCAAGCGTCATCATTGCGGTAAGGCCACTGCCATCTTTCTATTGGTGAAGCTTTTCGTGTTTTTCGCGCCGGTAGGCCGCCGAAGCAGCTTCCATTTGATGGTGGACACATGGCCAGACTGGACGACCACAGATGATTTGAAATGGGGCTATAAAAAGAAAATTGTCCTTATCTTCTCATTCTCCCTTTCCTTGCGCTACAGCTTCCTTCCCTGAGTCTGTGAGCGTCCGTCCTCCCCCCGTGTCCATTCTCTCCTCGTGCTCCTTCGGTCTTAGCTCAAGTTTTCCAGGTTAGTCTCCATGGCTTCCTCGCCCTCTTGTTCTATTTCCGATTCTGGGGAGCGTTCCCCCACTCCTTCTCAACCTTCCGCTTCCTTACCAAGCCAATGATCTACCCCATCCTCCGACCACTCCTTGCCGGAGCGGCGGCCGGTCAGACGCCCTGTAGCCGGGAGTCATCTGACCGGCGGGCGGACCTTCGCCCGGAGCCGTCCGATAGCTGCTGGTCCTTCCAGCGTTGTCAAGGAGTCACCGAAGGGACTGCTTCCACTATGTCTGCTCAAGACATAGTAAACCTTAGAGCCAAGTATAGTTTTCCGCCAAACCTACGTCTGTCTTACCCCGCTCCTGATGACAGGGTAACCTCTTCCCGTCCTGGAAGAGTTGCCTTGTACAGATCCTTCTTTAAGGCAGAACTTCGATTACCTATCCACCCTTTCATCCTCAACCTTCTGGACCGATATTCTTTAACACCTTTCCAGTTAGTCCCTAACTCAATCCGAACCATCGTTGGCTTTCTGGTTCTCTGTCACCTATAAGGCATAGAGGCTAGCATCTCCTTATTCCACAGTTTTTATACCCTTCGCAAGCAGTCAGGTTGGTGGTCCTTCACTCCTAGGCCCACTAGGATCCTTAAGTTGTACCTTCCCACCTCCGTCAAAGGGTGGAAGTATAAGTTCTTTTTTACTGATATTGAAGGGGTGAGTGGAAGCTGGGGGACACCCAACATTGACGCCAATAGGGATTCTTCTATCCTCCCAAGGGATCGAATGGCATTCGGGCAGCTTCTGGCTGCCGATGTCCCTCGATGCAATAAGCTTCTGGTCGATGAAAACCTTCGTCTCGCCGGCCTAATCCCTTCTGGTGGTGAGTACTTGATTACTCACCTTTTTTCTTCTTCTTCTCTCTTTTCTCTCTCTCTTTTTTTTTAATACTCATCTCCTGCCTTTATAGGGATGACGCCATCGCTTCATGAGATCAGGCAGGCGGTCACTAAGAAGAGGAAGGCAATGGGGAATGAGTCCCTTGCTGAAAGGAGGGCCGTCGCCAAAATTCCAAGGAGGGCCGACGCGGGGAGGGCCAACGCTGGAGGGGCTAGAGTTGTGAAGCCCCTACGCGCTAAGGTTTTGAAGAAGGCCGACACTGGAAGGGCCGACGTTGGGGAGGCCGATGCTAAAAGGGCCAAAGTTGTGGATCCCCCGCGCGTGTGCGAGGCGGCAAGAGCCCAAGCCGACGAGTCCGCCAGGAAAGATACGGTAAGGGCCGAGGCCAGCGAGGAAGTCGGGCGGAGCCAAGTAGGAGAAAGAAGATCACCTTCAATTCCAACTCCCCCTCCTGTCATTCTGCTCGATCCTTCTCCAGAGCAGGTCAGAAAAGCGCCATCACCCCCGCCTGAAGCCGTGGAGATGGAGCAGGTCCCTATAACAATAAGGCCAACTCCAGCAGTTATCATGCCCCCCATAGGGGCAACAACCGAAGCACCTCCACCAGCCAAGGGGCCGGAGGCAGTAGAGTCGGAGGCGGAATCCTCCCCCCGCGCCAGTGGAAAGGAGGGGCGTCGACCCTTCCTTCCAATCACTTTTGGCGAACCACAGCCGCTGGGCCGAGCGAGCATTGGATGAAGCATCTGTGGTAGAGGTGCATGAGTTTCTCCGGCATCAAGGGAGGGCCACCTTCTTCCGCAAGGCGTCTGTGGCACATCTTTGGGTGAGCTTTGCCCCATTATCCTTTTCTTCTTTGTTTTGTTTTGTTGTTTTTTTTTTAACATTGACATTCCGTCCATGCATTGAATTCGCTGATCACCATGAGGGACCTTTGGACCCTGAGTGATGCTGCTCTCGACCAGTTGCGGGAGGAGATGCTATCACTCCAGGCTAGGGCAGAAAAGGAAGAGATGGCCTTGGAGGATACCCGGGCCACCTTAAAAGGCGAAGTCGAAGCCATTCGGCTAAGAGCTGAGAAGGCAGAGTACGCGCTGGAAGTTGCCCAGCGTCGTGCGGCCAACGAGCTGGATAACGCCCAGGTAGCCGAAGAGAAGCAAAGAATGGCCGAGGAGAGGCTGGAGGTAGTGGAGTCAGAAATATGCATTTGAAGAATCGATCGGATTCCGCCTCCATTGAAATAGATGCAGCCAAAGAGGTCGCCCGCCAGTCCGATGCCAAGATTGCCGACTTGAAGGCGGCGGTGACTGAAGCCAAGAGGGAGGCCGTCGAGGTCGATAAAAAGGTCACGGAGGACGAGCGGAAAACCCTCGAGGCGGAGAAAAGAGCTGCAGAGGCCGTAGAGGATTTCAGGAAGTCTAAAACCTTTAGTAAGGAGCTAGCTGAATCGATGGCATTTGCTTACGAGGCCGGCTTCCGAGACTACAAGGAAAAAATCCAAGAACTCTACGACCTCGAGGATATTGAAGGGTTGGAGCCAGATGAAGTCCCTGAAGATGATGACCCGGCCCCAAATGACCCTTAGTTTTTTTTTTTTGTATTGCTCCAAGCCCGACTCAGATCGGCAATTTTGTAAACTTTTAGCCATCAATGAATATTTTAATTCTCGACACGTGCCTTCGGTCATAATTGGCTTTGGCTGTGTGAGTTGTTACGAATCACCAACCAATGGCCTGCTCGTGCAAGCGCGAAGCCGTGGAGCGCTTACTGCCTCATTAGATATGTCGTGCAGAATGGGACTATGTGCGCCCAAACATTGTCCCCAATTGCCGATGCAGGAAGCCGATCTTTGGTGCCGACGCGGGGAGCCGGTCCTGATTGCCAACGCGGGGAGCCGGTCCTGATTGCCAACGCGGGGAGCCGGTCCAAATTGCCGACATGGGGAGCCAGTCTTTGGTGCCGACGCGGGGCCGGTCCTAATTGCCGATGCGAGGAGCCGGTCTTTGGTGCCAACGCAGGGCCGGTCTTTATTACCGACGCGAGGCCAGTCTTGATGCTGACACGGGGCCGGTCTTTATTACCGATGCGGGACCGGTCTTTGATGCCGATGCAGGGCCGGTCATTGGTGCCGATGCGGGGCCGATCTTTGGTGCCGACGTGGGGTCGGTCTTTGATGCCGATGCGGGGCCGGTCTTTGGTGCCGACGCGGGGCCGGTCTTTGATGCCGACGCGGGGCCGATCTTTATTGCCGACGTGGGGCCAGTCTTTGGTGCAAAGCATGATCACTCAAAAATAATGCAAACATTTCGAACAACAATCTGTCAAGTAGATTCAAATTAATAGAGTTAGCACATCACTGATAATACCGGCGTAAATTGTCAGCGTTCCAGGTGCGAGGAAGCGGTTTCCCGTCTAGCTCTTCAACTTTGTATGTCCCGTGGTGAAGTACCTCCTTGACACGGTATGGTCCTTCCCATTTCAGTGCCAGCTTGGCCCCCTCCGTTGGCTTTGATACTTCAGCTCTTCGCAGAACGAGATATCCAGAGCAGAACATCTTGGATCGTACCCGAGCATTATAGTACTTGGCTGCTCGTTGATGAAAAGCTGCCATGCGAAGTTGCGCTTGGTCTCGCAATTCTTCCACTAAATCTAGATCGGCTCGCAGCTGGTTTTGGTTGCTCTCTTCGTGGTATAACTCTGTTCGGGGACTGGGGACTCCTATCTCCATCGGAATGACTGCTTCAGTCCCAAAGACCAGGCTAAAAGGAGTTTCCTTGGTGGGGCTCATGGCGTCGTGTGGTATGCCCACAATACACTGGGGAGTTCCTCCACCCAATGCCCTTTGCAGCCATCTAGCCGAGCCCTGAGCCCTTGGAGGATGATGCAGTTGGTCACCTCGGCTGTGCCGTTGGTCTGGGGTGCCCCACAGAGGTGAATCATTGATGGATACCCAGGCCAACGCAGAATTCTTGGAAGGCCATGTTGTCAAACTGTCAGCCGTTATCAGTAACAAGGGTGTACGGTAGCCCAAACCGGCACACCACAGACTTCCAGAAGAAAGACCTTATTTTGCCCTCGGTGATCTTAGCGAGAGCCTCCGCCTCGATCCACTTGGTGAAATGGTCAACTGCCACCACTAGGAACTTGCGTTGTTTGGAGGCTGGAGGGAATGGTCCCAGGATGTCCATGCCCTACTGGGCGAAGGGCCAGGGTGCGGCCAGGGGGGTCAGCTGGGACACCGGTTGATTGAATGTTAGCATGGTGCTGGCAACTGTCACACCTCTTAACAAGTTCAAACGCATCCTCCTTCATGTCAGCCAGTAATACCCCTGCCGTAGGGCTTTGTATGCGAGAGCTCTGCCCCCCAGATGGCTTCCACATACACCTTCATGTATCTCTCGCAGGATATAATCCGCTTCGGTGGGGCCAACACATCTGAGAACTGGGTATGAGAACGACCTCCGATAGAGTTTCCCCTCCATTATGAAAAACTTCGGGGCCCGCCGTTTGAGTTTCTTGGCCTTGGCTGGGTCTTCTAGGAGTGTACCATTGGTAACGTACCAAACATACGCATCCATCCAGGAAGGCTCCTGCTCGATCGGTAGAGTTTCTCTTGTTGCATCAATACTCGGGGCCTCCAAGTGCTCGATATAAGCTCTTCCCAGCATCCCATCAGCTGAGGTGGCAAGATGGGATAAGGCGTCAGTTCTAGCATTCTCCTGTCGAGGGATGTAGCTGACGTTAAAGTAAGCTAAGAGAGAAGCTAGCGATTGCACCATACTTAAGTAGCGGGACATGATGGGATCCCTTGCTTCATATTCCCCTGCGATTTGGCCAGCGACCAATTGGGAGTCAGTGAACGCCCTAAGGCGTTTTACCCCAAGCTCTTGGGCTAATCTTATTCCAGACAACAGAGCTTCATACTCCGCCTGATTATTGGTGGCTGGAAAGAGGAAGCGGAGTGCACACTCGGTTACAATTCCATCTGAGTTGGCCAAGATGAGGCCTGCTCCGCTCCCTTGAGAATTCGATGCCCCGTCTACATGAAGAACCCATTCATCATCACTAGTTCCGAGAGGTGGGGGGCTCGTAGAAGGTTCTTCGGGTTGCTCTTCTCCCCAGGTGCACTCGACCAAAAAATCCGTCAGGACTTGAGATTTCATGGCCGATCGAGGGCGAAAAGATAGATCGAATTCCCCCAACTTAAGTGCCCACCTTGCTAATCGGCTGGAAGTATCCGGGTGAGCGAGAACTATCTTTAGAGGTTGGTCTATGATCACCGCAATCGGGTGGGCTTGGAAGTATGGCCGCGGACACTGGGCAGACACGATCAACGCGAAGATAATCTTCACAATCTTCGAGTACCTGGTCTCCGCATCGTGGAGCACCTTGCTTGTGTAATACACCGGCTTTTGCATGCCATTGGTGTCCACGCGGACCAGCACAGAACTAACGGCTTCGGGAGAAGCCGCAAGGTATAGAAGGAGTTCTTCTCCACCTGTTGGCTTGGATAGCAGCGGGGGTAGATAAGAATTCCTTTAGCCCCTCGAACGCCTCTTGGCATTCTTTCGTCCATTCGAATCCATTGACCTTGCGGAGCACCTTGAAGAAAGGTAGGCACCTTTCAGCGGACTTGGACAGGAAGCGACTCAAGGCGGCCACCCTTCCCGTCAAGCGCTGTATTTTCTTCTTGTTGGTGGGAGACCTCATGTCCAAGATGGCTTGAACTTTATCCGTGTTTGCCTCGATCCCCCGCCGGGTTACCATGAAACCCAAGAACTTTCCGGCTGTCACCCCAAATGCACACTTGCGTGGGTTCAGCTTCATCTGGTACCGACGAAGGTTGTCAAAAGTCTCCGTTAAATCAGTGATATGGTCGGTGGCGTGGATGCTCTTTATCAACATGTCATCCACATACACTTCCATGTTGCGTCCTATCTGGCCTTCGAAGACATTATTCATCAACCTTTGGTAGGTGGCTCTCGTGTTTTTTAGCCCAAAAGGCATTACCCTGTAGCAGTACAACCCCTTCTCAGTTATGAAGGAGATAGCTTCCTCATCCACCGGGTTCATCCTGATCTGGTTGTGTCCAGAGAAAGCATCCATGAAGCTAAGAACCTCATGACCGGATGTAGCATCCACTAGTTGATCAATCCGGGGCAGGGGAAAGCTATCCTTAGGGCATGCTTTGTTGAGATCGATGAAATCCATGCATATTCTCCAGCTTCCATTGGTCTTACGGACCATCACCATGTTGGCCAACCATTCGGGGTAATGAACTTCCCGAATATGGCCCGCAGCTGTTAACTTGCGAACTTCCTCGTCGATGTCTTTCTGCCTATCTGGAGTGAAACTCCTTTTCTTCTGTCGGACCGGCTGACACTCTGGCCTAAGGTTGAGTCGATGGGTGATCACCTCCTCAGGGACGCTCGGCATGTCTGAGGATGACCATGCAAAGACGTCGGTGTTGGCACGCAGGAAAGTGAGATGTCGATCATGTGCCTCCTCTGGAAGCAATGCCCCAACCTGGACAGTCCTTGCCGGGTCATCCCCCAAGGGAGGGTTAGGAGGTGCTCGGCTGGTTCTCCCCTCCTTCCCAGCTCCTGGGGAAATTTATGACCACGGTGCTTTGACATGAAGGGGTTCCAACCATGACAGGGACGGTGATCTCCCCCTCAACGCTCACCGAGTCTCAAGCCCATTAGAGGCATAGCGACGGGTCGGAGGGAAGACTTCAATAGATTCATCCGAACAAAAGCCTCGTAGCTCAAAACATCCACCGAACTCCCACTATCAACTAAAATTCTTTTTACAGGATGTTTGGCTATGGTCATGGACACAACGACGTTGTCATCATGTTTATTAACTACCCCATCTAAATCCTTTCAAAGAAAGGAATTACAGAATCTATTCCCTCTCACTGTCTTTTTGAACTACCACCTGCCTCCCAGAAAATCATAGCTATGGTCTTCTCCGTAGGAGCATTGTCCACACCGGTCTGAAGTATCGGAGGCACCGATGGACCTGAAGTAGGAAGGTTTCCCCTTCGAACGAATTTGCCCAAGTGACCCTGCTGAACCAGCTCCTCAATGGCCTTCTTCAGATGGCGGCAGTCCTCGGTGTCATGACCATAGTCTCAGTGGTACCGGCAGTAATGCTCCTTGTTGCGGGGGGTCCCAGACATCAAGGGAGTCGGACGCTTGAAATAAGGTTCCTCCTCGATCTCTAGTAGAATGTGAGATATAGGAGCCATGAGGGGAGTGAATTGCTCTTTAGGAATAAGCGTCTATGGTTGGCGATCTGGGCGGTGAGGAGGCTCAAGCTTCTAGGGTCGTGCTTCGGCATGCTCAGTAGGCGGTGGTTTCTTACTGGTGTTCTTGTCAGCTTCCCTCCTGGAAGAATCCACCTCGTCTGCACGGATGTATTTCTGCGTCTGGCTCAGAAGCTTGGCATAAGAACTCGGAGGATTCTTGTCTAGGGAATAGGAAAACCTAGAGGGACAAAGTCCTCGCTTTAATGCCAAAGTGGCTACAGAATCATCCAGGTTGTATACCTCCAATGCTGCTTCCTTAAACCGAGCGACAAAGTCCTTCAAGGTCTCGCCACTCCTCTGCTGGACAGCGAATAGGCTATCAGCCACTCGTGGGATCTTCCGGCACGCATCAAAGTGGGCTAGGAAAGATCGCTCGAGCTTCCGGAATGAATTGATGCTGCGCGGAGGCAGGCGGGAATACCATGCACGTGCCGCCTTGCGAAGGATGGCTGGAAAGGTGACACATAAAAGGGAGTTCGTCGCTCCCTGGACCTGCATGAGGACCTTGTAGCTCTCCAGGTAGTCCAGTGGGTCCGTTGTGCCATCGTACGGGTCCAGTTGGGGGAGACGAAAACGGGGCGGGACCGGTTCCTCCATGATGCATCGGAAAAGTGGGGGGCGATGCTCATAGTCCGTCCCGTAAGGGTTAGCGATCTGGCAGCTAAGCTCGTCCAACCGTCGATGATACTCATCGAGCCGTTGCTCGGCCCGACGGGTAGTCTTTCTGAGGGTGCCGTCTTGAGATGAATCAGAAGACGAAGTCGAAGGAGATTGCCGGCGTAAGGAACGCACCCGTCTGGATTCTCTCTCGTCCGGCCGATGGTAGGAGCGACCGGAGTGACGGGAGGGGGACCGCCGTCGCTTTGAGGTCTCTCGGCGATGAGGTTCAGGAGGTGAGTGACGGGAGACCTCGGGTGGGGTCCCGCCTTGGTGAGACTGAATTGTCCCCCGCACCCCTTCACCAGGCGCAGGGGGTTGAGGTGCGGCGGCTAAGCAATGTTCTTGCAGTCCCCGTACCATTGTCATCAGGTCCTGGACCTGGTGAGCCAAACCTCAAGCCGGTCAGGCTGGCTCATCTGTGCAGGGGGCGGAACACGGAGGTTGGCCTCCGATTGTTCAGCCCGCGGAATGCGCTCCGTGGCCTGGCTGGAGGAAGCCTCCTATGCTCGTGTTGTCACCATCGTCTTCCTTGCAGAATTGGTGGGGTCATAGGGAGAACTTTCGTCTTCCTCACGTGAAGACACCCCTACCTGGCGCGCCAATCTGATGCGGACAAATCAACAAGGATGAGCGGAGGGCATGCTGAGATCTATTGTGGGCTCCAAATGGGGTGGAGAGGTTGTCTTCCTTCTTTGGAAACCTAGAAGAAGTCCCCGGGCCGGTATTCCCGGCAAGGACCCTCCGACGCTCAAGTTAGTAAACTTGTCGCTCAGTTCTGTAGTAGTGAGAGAGAGAGATTGAGAGATCCCCTTTTCTATTGAGTTCGAGGACCTTTTATACCTGTCAGGAGGTTCCCTTCTTTTTCGTCCTCCTTCGAAACGCTGAATCTTCCTCATTGAGATAAGCTCCTTCGAATGGCAAGTGATTAAGCCGTTGCTGGATGAGGGCCGCTTGTAGCGGTAACTGCCGGGCGTGCTAGCACTTGCCCATGATTTCAGTGAGCGAGGTATACGGCAATAGATCTCAAATCTTGGGATCTGTTACCTGAGGCGGATCATTGTGTATGCAAGAAAGGCACCAAGTTAGGGTCGGAGCCAAAGGCCGTCGCTGGAGGCCAGAGCCAAAGGCCGGAGCCAAAGGCCGTCGCTGGAGAGCCAAGGCCGGAGCCAAAGGCCGTTGCTGGAGGCCAGAGCCAAAGGCCGTCGCTGGAGAGCCAAAGGCCGGAGCCAAAGGCCATTACTGGAGGCCGGAGCCAAAGGCTGGAGCCAAAGGCCGTCGCTGGAGAGCCAAAGGCCGGAGCCAAAGGCCTCGCTGGAGGCCGGAGCCAAAGGCCGGAGCCAAAGGCCGTCGCTGGAGAGCCAAAGGCCGGAGCCAAAGGCCGTCGCTGGAGGCCGGGGCCAAGATTCCATCTCTGGGTTTTGCTGTCACATTATTATTTCCGAAAATTGTGCAAAAGATTATAATACCACCCAGAGGAGACGGTCAGCCGTATCAATACCAAAGAGATAAACATGTTATTAGAACCACCTAAGTTCGACACCATCCCTCCTTGGACTATAAAATATGAACCACTTCCAACTAAACCAACCCTTTAATATCATCCTTGGAAGAACCACCCCAACTAGATTTGAAACCTCTTCTAGATGACTTAAAATATTCATTCCTTGGACCCAATGACACCCTTCCAATAATCATTGCATCTACCCTAACCTCTGAGCAGGAAGATAAATTGGTAGATGTACTTAAAGAACATAAAGAGGCAATTGGATGGACAATAGCTGATCTTAAGGGAATTGACCATTCCGTTTGCATGCACCACATTCATAGTGAAATTGAAGCCAAACCATATAGAGACATGCAACAAAGGCTAAATCCAAACATGAGGGATGTTGTTAAGAAAGAAGTAGTAAAATGGCTTGATGCTGGTATCATTTATCTAATTTCAGATAGTCAATGTGTCAGTCCAATCCAAGTAGTACCTAAAAAATCGGGTATTACCGTGATTAAAAATGAAAAGGGCGAATCATTTTCTACTCGCACATCAACTAGTTGGAGAGTGTGTATAGATTATCGAAAGTTGAATGCCGTGACTAGGAAAGACTACTTTCCTTTTCCTTTTATCGATCAAATTCTAGAACGGCTAGCGGGACAAAGTTTCTTTTGTTTCTTAGATGGACATTCAGGATACAATCAAATCCCAGTATTTTCTGTAGATCAAGAAAAGACCACCTTCACCCATCCCTTTGGAACATTTGCCTTTAGACGCATGCCATTTGGTCTTTGTAATGCACCAGCCACTTTTCAACGATGTATGTTGGCCATATTTTCTGATATGATTGGTCAATTTTTGGAAGTATTTATGGATGATTTTTCAGTTTTTGGTGCGTCATTTGATAGCTGCCTCAAGAACTTGACTAAGGTACTGAAACGATGTATGAAAATGAATTTAGTCCTAAGTTGGGAGAAGAGCCATTTTATGGTTCGTGAGGGAATTGTGCTCGGACACATTATTTCAGAGCGAGGTATTGAGGTTGATAAAGCCAAGGTTGAATTGATCTCAAATCTACCACCCCTGTTGGCCCAGATGGCAACCCAAGAGGGGGGGGGGGGGTGAATTGGGTTCTTAAAAATTTAAGCCTTTTTGAAATGTTTTTTAACTCAAGATGTGCAAGTGAGAAATTAACTTATAAAATGCACAAACAGAAATAAGAGAGATAGAGTAGAGACAAATGAGCACGGCAAACACAAGATTTTATAGTGGTTCGGTGTATCCAACACCTACGTCCACTCCCAAGATTCACTTGGGTCCACACTATAATCTCCTAGATTACAGCCGAGTTGTTTTACAAGCTCACAACTCAAACTTGTTTTTTTCCGGGATCACAACGAACCCAGCCGGTTTTCAGGGCTCACCAGCACAAAAACCCTAACCCAAGCTTAACCAAGCTTGAACCGAGGTAAACTACCTCCTCTAGTTCAATCCCCCAGATTGAACTAGGCACAAACAAAATAAGTATTGTTTTTCAAATACAAAGCTCCTCAATGAGCAAATATACAAATTAAGAATAACAAGGTTTAGAAAAGCCTGATTTGTAGATTGGTTGGCTTTTGAGCTTTTCTTCTTTTCTTCTTTTCTTCTTCTCCTTGCTGGATTGAATCAAGCCTCAGCTCCGATTCTTCACAGTTGAAGCAGTTGAGAAGAGTTGAAAAGCAAGAAACGAATCTCCTTTCTCCAAGTTGGGAAATCCACCAAGACTTTGATTTGAATGCTTGGATTCCTCTTGAGCCTTTTGGAGTGGAGTGGATTTGAGCTAGAAGGTTTTCCTCTTAAGATTCAAGCTCTCGGATTTTTGAAATGGGATTTGTCTATCTCAGATTTTCTCTTTTCCTTCTTTTTTTTTTCTCTTTTTTGAACAATAGTCTTCCCTTTTTATAGATTTCTTTCACACCATTTTTGGAAGAAAACTATCCGTTGGAGTGTACCTTGTATCAAAATATATCCGTTAGAAATAAGGTAAAATAGAAATATTACCGTTAGAGCTGATCTGGCAACTTGATTTTTCGTTCCAGGTGGGTTGGAGTCGACTCTAACTTTTCTGGAGTCGGCTCTAGCTCGAGGCATCTCAAAACGATATTTCTGGAGTCGTCTCTGACTTTTCTGGGGTCGACAAGAAACTTTTTCGGAGTCGACTCTAACTTACCCGGAGTCGACTCTAGGTCGGGGCCAGAAAAATCGACTTTCTGCTTCTTCTGTGAGAGTCGACTCTAACAGTCTCGGAGTCGACTCTAACGTCCGTGCCAGTTCCGGAGTCGGCTCTGTGATTCTCGGAGTCGACTCTAATGTCTGCAATTCTTACCTAGACATTAGATTCGATCCAGAACACTATGTAACTCCTGATTTTGATCATTCAATAGTCTTATAATCTGAAACACTAAATCAAAATCATTAGAGCCTCCAATAGTTATACTCAAGTAGTTTTGTTAATCATCAAAATCATCAATTGGGTCAACAATCTCCCCCTTTTTGATGATAACAAAAACTTTGAGTATATGCATTCAAAAATTCATTCAAACTAAAGATTATCGTCATTTTGAAACTTAAACATTTTAAATGAAGGATTTGATGCCAATATTCAAAGTAACTTTTAAAATTGTGCATGAGTTCAATATAATCCATCAATTATGAATATTTAATCTTAATGTGCATAAAATGCAATTGAGCTTTTGTTAAGCTCCCCCTGCATTGAATAGCTCCCCCTATATAAGCATCAAATTTTAACTGATTAACATTTCAAGTCATTTTGCATAACAATTATTTCTCCCCTTTCTTTCTTTCTTTATGCATACAACCATCTCTCCCTTCATTAAAATTTTCAAGTCTTCGCTTATTCATATTCAATATTCATATTCAATCTTTCTTTGCATACACCATCTTTCATTGAAATTTTCAAGTCTTTCTTTCTTTGCATATTCAACCATCTCAACCATCTCTCCCCCTTTTTTGTTATCAGCAATAAGGAGAGTATTAGATAAAGAAAGCTATTAAAAAAAATTGTAGACTCAATAAAGCATAGGGATCCAAGCAATCAATATTTGAAAATGTGAAATTGCATTTCATAAGCAAGAACCATTACATTAGTTGATTCATATACATTTCAAAATGAAATACATTAGATATTCAAAAACTTCCTAAGTACAAACTATCAAAATCAAAATCAAGGTCAGATATGTTTGAATACAATTTTCTTCAAATGACCTATGATTTCCATTACATCATCCTTTTGTGATTTCTTAAAGTTTTCAAGGCAAGCTTCGATTTGAGAGACTGCAAGGTCAATGTCCTTCTTCAATTGACCCGTTGCATGAACATAAGATCCTGACCCATCAGCAATACCTTCCATCCTTTCGAAGATTTTATGAAGATCAGCCCCAAAGGATTCAACTGAATTGCTTAAGGTAAAGGATATCATGTCCAGTCTCGAATTAAGTTCTTCCTTCAACTGATTAAAGTCTTCTTTTAATTTAGAAATTTCTTGAGATCTCTGACTATCATACTCAGCAAGTAAACCTCTTAACTGATCAATTTGTTCATCAGAGAATCTCCCAGAATTTGTTATAGGCTGATGTGGAGGTGAGGGAATAGTACTAGGTCCGGCCTCTGAAGGTCCAGCTGAAGAAGGTCCCGCAATAGATGGATCAGGGACAGATGGTCCCTCAGAAGATGGTCCTGGGATGTCTTCTACTCTGGTTTCTTCTGCTCTATCTCTTTCTGCTCTTTCCTCTCTTCCTCCTTTATCCAAACACCATTCAATTTCTTGAAGCCCATCCGATGAATAGTAGATATGCTATAGTAATCAGTGTGTCTCAGTTTTCTTAAAGGTTCATTCTCCATAATGAGCACACCTTGGCTTCTAAAGATAAGTGTCAGAATCATACCGTATGGCAGTGTTGATCTCTTCTTTGTAGCTGCCTCTGCCATGTATCCAATCATCATGCCAGCTAAATTGACTGGCCTTCCAGTAATTATACAATCCATTAACAGAACGTCTCGCTCCGAGACATACTCGAATCTACCAATTTTTGGAAATAAGATTCTTCCACAGATATTATGTAGTAATCTGAGTTCTAGATTCAATTGATTTGCAAAGATTTCTTCAAACTCAGTCACATCTCTCCCTAGCATTCTTGTCAATGCTCCACTTCTATCCTCATGTTGATATTCCATTAATCCGATTGTGGGCATTTCCAATAAGTTTCCAAGAATCTCAGAGGTTATTGTCACTCTTGTTCCTCTTACTACTTATTAATCCACCTTCTCCTCTGCTTAAACCATTGTAAAACTCTCTTACTAAGGCTGGATATGTGGGTATATCAAGTGAACAGATTTTTTCCCATCCCATTTCCTTCAAATTTCTTCCAATAGAAAAACCTTCCGACTCAAAGAAATCAAAATTCACCTTTCTCCCAGTGGTAATGGTCTTACCGGCTAAATGATCAACCTTGGGTGAAGATGGTGAAGGAGGGGAATCCTCTTGAGTGGCCGAAGAGGAAGAAGGCGAGGGTTGCCTCCGAACAGTGCGTCTCTTCGTTGGAACGGATGCTCCACCGACGAATCCGCGCCTCTTAGGTGCCATTGAGAAGATTGGAGGATTAATCAAGGGTTTTGAGTAGATTGGGGAAGTTGGAAAGGCTTTGGAGCTTTTTGGTTAGGTTTTGGAGACGAATGGAATGATTGGGGGTCGACTCCGCCTTTTTATTTTTGACCTAGCTCGACTTAGAGTCGACTCCCGAAAACTGGGTGTCGGCTCCGAACCAGAAAATCTGTCAGCGCTCGTATTAGAGTCGGCTCCACAAAAGCCAGAGTCGGCTCTAATCGCTTAGACAGAACATCAAAAACTCAGGTGTCGACTCCACAAACTGTCAGAGTCGACTCTAACAGTTCCAGAGATAAAAAATTAAGTTTCAAGGATTTGAAACTATTCAAATTAATCATCAAATTATAGATTAATGTTCCTTAGCAATTGGGGAAACAATGAATCAAGATCTAGATAGATTTCCTTATTGAAATATCAAGATTTTTCAAGAAAATGATGAAATCTAGATAGATGTCCTTAAGAGTTTCAGAAAACTATTCCAAAGGATCACAAACTCCTAATTCTCCTCTAAGATAACAAAATCTCTCTTCACTTAAGGGTTTTGTTAATATATCTGCTAGTTGTTCTTCAGTATTCACATAATCAAGACAAATTTCATTATTGGCTACATGTTCTCTTATAAAGTGATATCTTATTTCAATATGCTTTGTTCTTGAATGTTGAATTGGATTTTTAGTTAGATTTATTGCACTTGTATTATCACATCTTATAGGTGTCTTATCAAGTGTGATACCATAGTCTTCAAGTTGTCTCTTAATCCATAGGATTTGAGCACAGCAACTTCCAGCTGCAACATATTCTGCTTCCGCAGTAGATAATGCAACCGAATTTTGCTTTTTGCTAAACCAAGAGATTAAGTTACTTCCTAAAAATTGGCATGCACCACTTGTGCTTTTTCTATCTAACTTGCATCCAGCATAATCAGAATCAGTGTATGCAATCAGATTTAATGTGAGTCTCTAGAATACCATAAACCTACATTTTTTGTTCCATTTAAGTATCTTAGTATTCTTTTAACAGCAATTAAATGTGATTCTTTAGGTTCAGACTGAAATCTAGCACATAAGCAAACAGCAAACATAATGTCTGGTCTACTTGCAGTTAAATAAAGTAGGGATCCGATTATACCTCGATAATATTTTGATCAATCTTCTTACCTTCTTCATCTTTGTCCAGCTTGCATGAAGGACTCATTGGTGTTCCGAGGGGTTTAATTGATTCCATACCAAACTTCTTTAGAATTTCTCTTGTGTACTTTGTTTGGTTGATAAAGATACCCTCTTTGCTTTGTTTGATTTGGAGTCCAAGGAAGAAATTGAGTTCTCCCATCATGCTCATTTCAAATTCTCCCTGCATTAACTTAGCAAACTCTTGACATAGAAGATCGTTAGTAGCACCAAATACAATGTCATCAACATAAATTTGAACTACAAGTAAATCTTTATCTTTTCTTTTCAAAAACAATGTTTTATCAACATTTCCTCTTGTAAAATCATTTTCAATTAAAAATTTACTTAGTCTATCATACCAAGCTCTAGGTGCTTGTTTCAAACCATATAAAGCTTTGTGCAATTTAAAAACGTGATTTGAAAATTCGTGATCTTCAAAACCTGGTGGTTGTTCAACATAAACTTCTTCATTTATTAATCCATTTAAAAATGCACTTTTAACATCCATTTGAAATAAGTTAAAATTCATATGACATGCAAATGCAAGTAAAGTCTAATGGCTTCTAATCTAGCTACTGGTGCAAAGGTTTCATCAAAATCAATACCTTCTTCTTGATTATATCCTTTTGCAACTAATCTAGCTTTGTTTCTAATTACTATGCCATTTTCATCTAGTTTATTTCTAAAAACCCATTTTGATCCTATTACTGAATGATTTTTAGGTCTTTCACTAATGTCCATACATTATTTCTAGTGAATTGATTTAATTCTTCTTGCATTGCTAACATCCAATTATTATCTTTTTCAGCTTCTTCAATGGTTTTAGGTTCAATTTGAGAGACAAATGCAAGGTGATTACTAATATTTCTCATAGATGATCTAGTTCTTATTCCTTGAGATGGATCACCTATAATCAATTCCTTAGGATGACTATAAGCATATCTCCAATCCCTAGGTAGATCTACATCATTATGATTAGCGTTAGTATCATCATCCTTAGGTGAATCATTATCTTTAACTTCTTGTTCATGATCTGAAGATACATCGATATTAAGTTTTTCAAGATCTTTTCAATTATGTTTGTATCTTCCTCATCATCAATCCTTTTGGAACTTGATGTTAAAGATTCATCAAAAATTACATGAATAGATTCTTCAACAATTAGGCTTCTTTTATTGAACACTCTATATGCTTTACTAGTTGTTGAATAACCTAAGAATATTCCTTCATCTGATTTTGCATCAAATTTACCTAAGTTGTTTTTACCATTATTATGAATAAAACATTTACAACCAAATGCATGAAAATATTTAATGTTGGGTTTTCTATCATGCCATAATTCATAAGGTGTTTTCTTTAAATTGGTCTTATTAAGGCTCTATTTAGGATGTAACATGCTGTGTTAATAGCTTCCGCCCAAAAGTATTTCGGGAGTTTACTTTCACATAGCATGGTACGGGCCATGTCTTCTAGAGTCCTATTTTTCCTTTCAACTACACCATTTTGTTGTGGGGTCCTAGGTGCAGAAAAATTATGATTAATTCCATTTTCATTGCAAAAACTTTCAAATAAGTGATTTTCAAATTCAGTTCCATGATCACTTTTAGAGACACTATGGTAGTGTTTTTCTCATTTGTTACTTTCTTGAAGAATTTCATGAATATCGAGAAAGTCTCATCTTTGTGAGCTAAAAACATTACCCAAGTGAATCTAGAGTAATCATCTACTATCACAAGACCATATTTCTTTCCTCCTAGACTTGTGGTTCTAGTTGGTCCAAAAAGGTCCATGTGAAGTAGCTCTAATGGCCTAGAAGTTGAAACAATATTTTTAGATTTGAAGAACTTCTAGTTTGTTTTCCAAACTGACATGCATCACATATTTTGTTATTTTCAAAATCTAGTTTAGGTAAACCTTTACTAAATCCATTTTAATTAGTTTTGAAATAAGGTGTGTGCTTGCATGACCTAATCTACGATGCCACAACCAACAATCTCATTTATATTAGCATTGTAGCAATCAAGCAATGATTATTAAAGATAATTTTTCTAGATCAACCAAGTAAACATTGCCATTCTATTCCATAAAACAATGCTATTATCAATAGAATTAGTTACAGTGCATATTGAAGATTTAAATGAAACATTAAACCTTTATCACATAATTGGCTTATACTAATTAGATTATGCTTCAAACCATCAACATAAAGTACATTATCAATAAATGTAGATGGAGTTATTGAACTTTACCAAGGCCCATAATTTGACCTTTACCGTTATCGCCAAACGTAACAACTCCACCTTTCTTTTCTTCAGGGTGATGAATTCATCTTTGTCACCCGTCATATGTCTTGAGCAGCCACTATCAAGGTACCACTTTCTTTTTGATCTTTTGGCTACAAGACATTCCTGCAACATAATTTAAACTTTATGTTTAGGTACCCAAGCTTTCTTGGGTCCTTCATGGTTAGTAGCAATAAAAATTGTTCCTTTCGGAACCCAAATTTTCTTTCCTTTAGTGTTTAATTTTTATTATTACTTATTGTTTTGCACTCAAAGATTTATGTCCTTTTTGATTACATTTAAAACAAGTAATATTACTTTGGTTAGCTTTTACAAAAATATTTTTCAATGATTTTTGTTTTCTAAATGTGTTATACCCTAAACCTGCTTTGTCAAAAACTGCTTTTTGACTATCTAAAATCATATTTAGTTTAGTTGAGCTTAGAGTAAATTTCTCAACAATGTCTTTATACTTTTTAACATCTTTCTTTAGAAAATCATTTTCATTAGAGATTGATTCTTTCTCTTTAATTAGATTTTCATTCTCAGATTTAATCAAATCAATCTTATGAGCAGAATCATTCTTTTCATTAAGAATTGTTTCTTTTAAATCTTTAACTACAAGATTTAATTCATTTTTCTCTTTAATTAAATTTAAGTTTTTAGTTTTCAAAGATTTGTGTTTCTTTTTCAAAGCCTTGAAATCAATCATCAATTCATTAAATGCTTCAAAACATTTCATCAAAAGTAAATTCATCATCGGGGGTTTCGGTACTTACCTCTTCATTGTCGTCCGCCATGAAGCAAACATTTGCAACTTCTTTTTGTTCTTCTTCTTCGGAAGAAGACTCTTCACTGTCAGTCCAAGTTGCCATGTAGGCCTTTTTCTTTTTCTTATAGGCCTTCTTAAGTAAAGGACAGTCATATCTAAAATGCCCTGGCTTTTTACATTCATAACATACTAAGGGCTCTTTCTCTTTGTCCTTGTCCTTTTCCTTTTTCTTATCCTTTTCTTTTCTCCTTCCATTTTTGATCCAAATCTCTTCTTGTGGAAGGGCCTCCTTCTTTGCATAAACTTCTTGAATTTCCTTGCAAGGAGGGCAGTCTCATCATCATCATCTTCATCATCGCTGCTGCTTCTTCTTTTTGCAGCTTTGAGGGCGATGGTTTTTTTCTTTCTTGACTCATCCTCATTGACATGTTGTTTAACTTGAAGCTCATGAGTCATTAGCGAACCAAGAAGCTCTTCCAATGGTAGGATGTTCAGATCTTTGGCTTCTTGTATGGCTGTCACTTTGGCTTCCCAAGTCCTTGGAAGTGACCTAAGAATTTTGCGAACAAGCTCAGAGTTAGTATATACTTTTCCAAGACTTTTCAAACCATTCACAATATCAGTGAATCTAGTGAACATGCATGTGATGGTTTCATTTTGTTCCATGGTAAATAATTCATATTTATGAACCAAAATATTTATCTTTGATTCTTTTACTTGGTTTGTTCCTTCATGTGTTATTTCCAACCTATCCCAAATTTCTTTTGCGGAATTACATGTTGAGATTCGGTTGAATTCATTAGAGTCTAAGGAACAATATAAAATATTAATGGCTTTAGCATTTAATTGTGCCATTCTCCTATCATTATCATTCCAATCCCTTTCGGGCTTAGGAACAATAGTGCCATCTACTACGTGTGTGGGTGTACTAGGTCCATTCATTATTACTCCCCACAATTCATAGTCAGAAGCTTGAATGAATATTCTCATTCTAGCTTTCCAATATGAATAGTTGGTTCCATTAAATAAAGGAGGTCTATTCGTAGAATGACCTTCAGCAAAACATGAACCACTTTGTGTTGCCATAAGGATCTTTAGCCCTTGATCGTGAGATCAAATTCTAAATGAGCACTTGCTCTGATACCAATTGTTGGCCCAGATGGCAACCCAAAGGGGGGGGGGTGAATTGGGTTCTTAAAAATTTAAGACTTTTTGAAATGTTTTAAACAAATTAACTCAAGATGTGCAAGTGAGAGAAATTAACTTATAAGCAATGCACAAACAGAAATATAAGAGAGATAGAGTGAGAGACAAATGAGCACGGCAAACACAAGATATTTTTATAGTGGTTCGGTGCAACCAGCACCTACGTCCACTCCCAAGATCCACTTGGGTCCACACTATAATCTCCCTAGATTACAGCCGAGTTGTTTTACAAGCTCACAACTCAAACTTGTTGTTTTTCCGGGATCACAACGAACCCAGCCGGTTTTACAGGGCTTACCAGCACAAAAACCCTAACCCAAGCTTAACCAAGCTTGAACCGAGGTAAAACTACCTCCTCTAGTTCAATCCCCCAGATTGAACTAGGCACAAACAAAATGAGTATTGTTTTTGAAATACAAAGCTCCTCAATGAGCAAATATACAAATTAAGAATAACAAGGTTTAGAAAAGCCTGATTTGTAGATTGGTTGGCTTTTGAGCTTTTCTTCTTTTCTTCTTTTCTTCTTCTCCTTGCTGGATTGAATCAAGCCTCAGCTCCGATTCTTCACAGTTGAAGCAGTTGAGAAGAGTTGAAAAGCAAGAAACGAATCTCCTTTCTCCAAGTTGGGAAATCCACCAAGACTTTGATTTGAATGCTTTGGATTCCTCTTGAGCCTTTTGGAGTGGAGTGGATTTGAGCTAGAAGGTTTTCCTCTTAAGATTCAAGCTCTCGGATTTTTGAAATGGGATTTGTCTATCTCAGATTTTCCCTTTTTTCCTTCTATTTTTCCGTTCTCTTTTTTGAACAATAGTCTTCCCTTTTTATAGATTTCTTTCACACCATTTTTGGAAGAAAACTATCCGTTGGAGTGTACCTTGTATCAAAATATATCCGTTAGAAATAAGGTAAAATAGAAATATTACCGTTAGAGCTGATCTGGCAACTTGATTTTTCGTTCCAGGTGGGTTGGAGTCGACTCTAACTTTTCTGGAGTCGGCTCTAGCTCGAGGCATCTCAAAACGATATTTCTGGAGTCGTCTCTGACTTTTCTGGGGTCGACAAGAAACTTTTCCGGAGTCGACTCTAACTTACCCGGAGTCGACTCTAGGTCGGGGCCAGAAAAATCGACTTTCTGCTTCGTCTGTGAGAGTCGACTCTAACATTCTCGGAGTCGACTCTAACGTCCGTGCCAGTTCCAGAGTCGGCTCTGTGATTCTCGGAGTCGACTCTAATGTCTGCAATTCTTACCTAAACATTAGATTCAATCCAGAACACTATGTAACTCCTGATTTTGATCATTCAACAGTCTAATAATCTGAAACACTAAATCAAAATCATTAGAGCCTCCAATAGTTATACTCAAGTAGTTTTGTTAATCATCAAAATCATCAATTGGGTCAACAACCCCCAACCTCAGTTAAACAAGTACGATCTTTCCTTGGTCATGCTGGTTTTTATAGACGCTTCATTAAGGATTTCAGTAAAATTTCTTGACCCTTGTGTAATTTGTTGGCCAAAAATATTTCTTTTAATTTTGATGAAGATTGTCTAACAGCCTATAATATCCTTCGAACTGCTTTGACCACTGCACCCATCATCAAGCCCCCAGATTGGACCATACCTTTCGAAATCATGTGTGATGCTTCTGATTATGCTGTAGGGGCAGTTCTAGGGCAGAAACTCAATCGAGAACCCCATATAATTTATTATGCTATCAAAACTCTTTCAGATGCACAAATGAACTATACTACCACTGAAAAAGAATTACTAGCAGTTGTGTTTGCCCTAGAAAAGTTTAGATCATATCTGTTGGGGTCTAAGGTTTTAGTTTATTCTGATCATGCAGCATTAAGGCATCTTTTATCAAAAAAGGATACAAAACCTAGACTGATTGATGGATCCTTCTACTACAAGAATTTGATCTAGAAATCTTAGATAAGAAGGGTTCTGAAAATATGGTAGCAGATCATATCTCAGGATCTTAGTAGAATACAATAAAGAAATAATTAGAGATAGGTTTCCTGATGAGCAATTGTTCTCAATTTCTCATAGCAGTCTTCCCTGGTTTGCCCATATTGTGAATTATTTGGTAACAGAAAAAGTACCTTCCCACTGGACAAAACAAGAAAAAGATAGATTTTTCTCACAAGTCAAATATTACTTTTGGGAAGACCCTAAATTATTTAAGTACTGTTCAGATCAGGTGATTAGGCGATGTGTTCCCGAGAGTGAATTCAAAAGTATACTTAACTTCTGTCATTCTCTTGCCTGTGGAGGACGTTTTAGTGAAAGAAAACTGCAGCAAAGGTACTACAAAGTAGGTTTTATTGGCCAACTCTTTTAAAGATGCACACGAATTTGGTCGTAATTGTCTCCAATGCTAACAAACAGGAAATATTTCTGGAAAAGACATGATGCCCCTAAACCCTATCTTAGTTGTAGGAATTTTTGATGTATGGGGTATTGATTTTATGGGCCCATTTCCTTCCTCTTTTGGATTTGAATACATTCAAGTGGCAGTTGATTATGTGTCAAAATGGATTGAAGCCATGGCAACTCGAACCAATGACCATAAAGTTGTAATCAAGTTTATTCAGCATAATATCCTTAGTCGTTTTGGATGCCCAAGAGCTATAATTAGTGATGGGAGTACACATTTCACAATAGACACTTTGAAGGATTAATGAACAAATATGGAATTACTTATAAGGTAGCTACACCTTACCATCCCCAAACTAGTGGCCAAGTTGAAATATCAAATAGAAAATTAAACATATCCTTGAGAAAACGGTGAGACCTGATAGGAAAGATTGGTCAGAATGTTTGGATGACGCATTATGGGCTTATCGTACTGCATTTAAAACTCACATAGGAATGTCTCCTTACCGGCTCGTATTTGGAAAAGCCTATCATTTACCTGTAGAATTGGAACACCGTGCATTTTGGGCCATTAAGCAATTTAATTATGATATGAAAAATGCAGGTGTCAATAAAAACTCTAATTGAATGAGTTAGAAGAGCTACGAAATGATGCATATGAGAGCTCAAAAATTTATAAAGAAAGAACCAAAGCATATTCATGGCAAATTTATTAGTAGAAAATTTTTTGAACCAAATCAAAAAGTATGGCTTTACAATTTAAGATTACATCTTTTCCTTTGAAAACTTCGTTCATGATGGAATGGACCTTTTATAGTAACTCAAGTATTTCCCCATGGAGCTGTAGAGCTTAAAGACCCAAGCAGGGAAATACATTCAAAGTAAATGACCAACGTTTGAAACCATATATAGAAGAAATTAATGATGAAGAAATTGTTGAATCAATTGATCTTGTGAACCCAACATTATCATAACAAGTAGCACAGTCTGGCTGAAGACTTTAAACTTAGCGCTCTTGGGAGGCAACCCAGTTTATTAGTTATTTTTAACTTTTTTTAGTATGTTCTTTTAGTATGACCAGAGAAGAGCAACAAAAGCAGATTGAAAGAAGATGGCAACAATGAAACGTCCAACCTTCAAATACTCTACAAGGTAGTATCTTTCCTTGAAATTAATTTTTCTTCCATTAGGGACAATGGAAATTAAGTTGGGGGGAGAGGAAAAAGAATAAGTAAGTCCTCGAGTAAAACTATAATCAGATGTGTTTACCAAATTCTGTCTCGATTTGAAGTTAATCAAGCAGTCTATTAATGAATTAATGGTTAGATTATTTTTGAGATACTGAGGAATAAATTATTAAGAAAATCTAATAAAAGGTAGGGTTTAGCCCAGAAAAAATTTTAGAATAATTTCAGACCCTCCTGACCACTAATCTTAATAGTACAATCTACTTAATAAGGGTATGGGTGAAAATGTCATGTTAAAAAAAAAATCTCTCTCTTAAAGTTAATAATTTAGTTCTTAACATCTTTCACTAAGTAACCGGGCCCGTCACCTAAGAAAGTGATGTTGTTCGCGTAAAAAGGTGAGAATGTAAAAGAACCTAAGTAGAGTCAGTCCTACCTAAAGCCTTTTTGACTCGAGTCAGTAAGTTCGAGGGGTGTTTTACACCTAATGCCCTAAAACCAATTGGTTTGGGAGCCATTGGCCTAAAGCTCGCTACAAGGGTTAATTAGAAGCAAGGGGTTAGGACATTGCACTGACTTTACAAATAAATAAATAAATAAGAGAACTAAAGTATAAAAGACATTACACCCAACCCAAATTAAGTTAGAAGACTTAATTAGAGAAGTGGAAAGTTGGTGAAGGAAGACTTCTATAAATTATCATGGACTACATTTTATCACTAAATGGTAAACTTAATAATCGAATGAAGTACCTCCCTTATGATCTAACCAGAAATTTTTAAGAACTGTAAGATAACTATCAATTCTTGGACTAGCTTGGTACATATTTCTAAATTTTTTTATTTGCTCGAGATGAGTAAGATTCAAGTTGGGGGGAGTGATAAACGTATAAATAATTATCACTAAACCTATTAATTAATAAATCAACGTACCTATTATTATTTAATATTTTAATATTTTATATAATATTTTAAGTAAAACCTTATCAATTTGAAGATCTCGATTTTAGGAATTTAACAATACAAACGGCACTCAAATCGGACTTAAGATGAGTCCGAAATTAATTTTACATTGATTTATCCGTTTCAGCACACATCTCAAAGCAAAAATGGCAGCCATTGCCGATTTCATCGTCTTCTCACGCGGATGTCAACCGATTCTTCTCCTCTTCCAATCCAATCTTTCCCTCCACCAATTAAGAAATAAATTGGATAGGAAAGTATCAAATTGGAAGTAGGAAATTCATATGGAAGGAATTTTAATCCCGTCCGCGATTTCTCTAGGATTTCTCTGCACCCGATCGTCTCTACATCCCAGCAATTAAGGAATATATATTTGAAGCAAAATTGAAAAGGAAACCAGCTGCAATCTTGCCACGGTTCCTCCGAAATCCTTCCACCTCTGTCCAGGTGCCGAATTGGAAGGAAATTGGGAGTAGAAGAAAAGCTCTCTCCGCACCGCATCGTCTCTGACGCCTGGATTGCGTCTGGGCTACGTCTAAGCCGCGTCTGGGCTTCTACAAATAGCAGCAAGGAGGGGAGCTAGGAGAGCCATCAGTGGTTCGTGGAGGCTCCGTTTGAAGGAGGAGACGTCCGTGGATTCGGGGAGCTCTGTTCTTCCTCAATCGGGGAGCTTCGTTCGTGCCGTGGCTTCAAGGCTGCAGGAGGAAGAACGGAAGATCGGAGGAGGCCATTGGGAGAGTTCTGTGCGTGTTCGAGCTCTGTTCCATCCGTGGAGAAGGCTCCATTCGTGTCGTGGAGAAGATTCTGTTCGGGCCATGATCTCCTCTTCTTGGAGCATGGAGGTGCTCTGTTACCAGGCGGTCGTCCGTGGTTCATGGATATTATGTTTGGAGGCATCTGTAGAAAGTCTTCATCCCTGTTTAGCCTGTTTCCAACCCGGTTTAGTCCATCTTTGGGAGAATTTATTACTTTCTTGTTGCCTTCTTAATATCATAACTTTTTAATTTAATGAAATAAAGTTTCTATTCATGTTTAATTGTTATTAAATTATATTTAAGTGAAAATAATTTAGACTGATTTATGCTTAAAAGGGACGGGCCGTGATCTACGGGTACGGGCCGTGCTCTTATAAGATAAACCATATCTTAATTATTTTACACTATTAATTATCTATTTAGTTAAATTTATCAATTTATTAATTATCTATTTAGTTAAATTTATAAATTTATTTCAAGATAATCGCTAAAGTCCCTATGGAATCGATCCCTTACTCTTGCTATTCTATTAGTGAAATTAAGGTGTTTTAATCGTTGCGCTACGACACGCATCACTACCATATCCAAGGAAGGCAGCATGTGTGCAAATTACCCAATCCTGACATGGAAAGGTAGTGATAATAAATAACAATACCGATCGGTTCTTCGAGTCTAGTAATTGAAATGAGTACAATTTAAATCCCTTAACGAGGATCCATTGGAGGGAAAGTTTGGTGCCAGCAGCCACGGTAATTCTAGCGCCAATAGCGTATATTTAAGTTGTTACAGTTAAAAAGCTCGTAGTTGGACTTTGGGCTGGGCCGACCGATCCGTCCCATGGTACGGTGTGCACCAGCGGCCCCATGGTGCGCTGGGTGGCCGACTACAAGGTCCTACCCGGGACTGATGCTGCCTTCAGTCTGATCCATGCCTTTGTGCCAAGAATGCAATCTAAACCCTAAACCCTAAAAACCCTAAACCCTAAACCCTAAAAACAAAATCCCAAAACCCTAAACCCAAAACCTAAACCCTAAAACCAAAAAAACCCAAAAAACCGAAACCTAAACCCTAAACCCCTAAACCCTAAAACCCTAAAACCCAAAACCCTAAAACCTAAAACCCTAATCCTTAAACCCCTAAAACCCTAAACCCTAAAACCCTAATTAAACCCTAAAACCTAAAATCCTAAAACCCTAAAACCCCTAAAACCCTAGAACCCTAAAACCCTAAAACCCTAAACCCTTAAACCCTAAACCCTTAAACCATAAACCCTTAAACCCTAAACCCTAAACCCTAAACCCTAAACCTAAACCCTAAAATTAAACCCTAAAACCCTAAAACCCTAAACCCTAGCTAAAACCCTAAACCCCTGAAACCCTTAATCCATGAACCCTGAATCCCTGAACCTTTAAACCCTGAACCCCTGAACCTTTGAACCCTGAACCCTAAATCCTAAACCCTAAAAACTCTAAATAGTGATGCATAAAAATCCTAAACCCTAAACCCTAAAACCTTAAAACCCTAAACCCTAAACATTAAAACCCTATTTAGCGATGCATCAAAATGCGTTGCTAAACAGAGACGCATTTAATGCGTCGCTAACTAGCGACGCATTTTGATGCATCGCTAAATAGTGACACAATTCTACGTCGCTATTTAGCAACGCACGATTATGCATCGCTAACTAGTGATGCATTTTTATGAGTCGCTAAATAGAGACGCAAGCAGTGTATCACTATTTAGTGATGCATTAATGCATCGCTAAATAGCGACGCATAACTGTGCGTCGCTAAATAGCGACTCATTTTTGTGCGTCACTAAATGAGTTGCTATTTAGCGATGCATTAATGAATCGCTATTTAGCAATGCAAGATTATGCGTTCCTAACTAGCGACGCATTTTTATGCATCGCTAATAAGTCGCTATTTAGCGATAGATTTTTTTGGGAGTCGCTAAATGTATCGTAATTTAGAGACTAATTTAATACGTCGCTAAATGGAGATGAATTTATCGTTATTTTATCGTAGATTTTGTGGGTTGCAATTATATCATAATTTTGTCATTATTTTACGATGAATATTTGCGTTGCTAAGTTGCATCGCTATTTCATATTTTTTTTGTAGTGGTTTATGCAGTATGTAGGGTAGTAGTTTGTAGGCTAAGGAAGGGTAACAAAATTTTCACCTTATGTTATTAGGGGTTAACCTTTAAAGTATTTTATGAAAATGCAATGCAATTCAAACAAGGTGTCTAAACAAGCTAGAAAGTTTTTAAAGTTTATTATTTATTTTCTTAAATTAATTTTGTTTTATTAAAAGTGTCTTAGGGTTTTCTTTTAGGTTCTTTAAGGTAAGTTAATTAAAAAAAAGTTAATTAGGTTAAAAGTGGATTTGTGATAAGAAGAAAAGTAATAATTTTTTTAATGTTAAAAAGAAAATAAAAAAATCTAATAATTAAGGTAACTCAAAAAGGCAATAAGCTAAAGAGAACAATAACTATCCAAATAAAAAAAATTATTTCTTTTTTTATATAGAAGCATGAATAATAATTAAACAATAAGAGAAAATAAAAAAATAAAAAAAGAATAAAATTAAAAAAATTATGGTAATTAATTTTTTTTAAAAAAAATTAAACTAATCGTGCTTGAATCCTCAGAACGGTGCCAAAATTTGATCGCTAACGTTGGCGGTCAAAAATAAAACATACTCACTACTATAACTAGTGGTGAATCAGGATCGTATCCTCGAAGATCAAGAATAATTATTTCACAAAAAAGAAAAAGAAAATTTATCTGTAGAGGATTATATTAAGAATAGCGGTTATTAAAAGATAATAACTAATTAATTAAAAAATTCAAACAGCAGGAGAAGCAATCCAAGAATCCGAATTCACCATGCAAACAGATTTTATCTTCTTTTTAAAATATTGCAATATTAATAATTTTTATAATTTTAAAATTAGAATAAGTTATCTCTTGTCAGGAATGGACCATATTAGGAGATTACGGCACGTCCGCTTATAGTATAAACTATCTAATAATTATAAGATTAAGGATCTAATCTATCATACTGTGATTTATCTCTCTTAAGCACGTACCATATCTTAAGATCATGGTATGTCGATAGAGGGTACAGGCTGTATATACCAGATCAAAACCTCGATCAGAAAAATAACTCAAAAGATATAATAAAGAAGAGCATAATTTTTAATCCATAAAAATTAATAACAAATAGAAAGATAAAACCTAATTACAGGCTTCATCATCATCCCAAGTTGAAGAAATCTAGCCATGCATTGCTGCCACCAGCATTTCCTCCATAATTTTCTCTTGCAGGCCTAAATACATTAATCTAAATAAAAGAAGAATAAAAAGAGCTTTTTAGAAACTCCTTCTCCCCAACTACTGCCTGAGGTTCTCCTTTTATAGAGCTTGTCTAGGGCTTCCTTCTAGTCAAAGTTGGAGTCAATCGGATGTTCAAGATCATTCAGATATCATGAAAAAAAAATTTAGCCATCCGTTCAACATCACCTGCCTTAGTTTACATCTAAAATCATGCGAAATTATCTCTTTCTTCCTTTTTGGGCAAACCGAGTCATGATTTGAGTGCCATCTACATCGTTGGACTCCAAAAATTGAGCTCTTTCCATCTATAGGCTCCTTTTCTGCAAACATCCTTAAAAAGTATTAATTCTTAATAAATTTAAAGTAATTAATATTTATTTTAATAGTTAAATTTGGATAATAAATAGACTTATCAATCCATCTCATGGTATTAGGACTAGATCATTATTTAAAGACACTTACAATAATTTAGCATTTGTGTCTCAAATTGAACCTAAATGCTATGATGATGCTAAAGATGATATTAATTGGATAAATGTCATGCATGAGAAACTTCATCAATTTGAAAGAAATAATGTATGGACTCTTGTTAATAGACCTCATAATCATCCAATCATTGGGACTAAATGGGTATTTAGAAACAAATTGGATGAACATGGTAATATAATTAGAAATAAAGAAGATTGATAGCTAAGGGATATAACTAAGAAGAGGGTATTGATTTTGATGAAACATATGCCCCTATAGCTAGATTAGAGGCTATTAGATTACTTCTTGCATTTGCTTGCTTTATAAATTTTAAATTTTATCAAATAAATGTTAAGAGTGCTTTTCTAAATGGATATATTGCTGAACAAGTTTTTGTGGAACAACCATTCAGTTTGAAAATCACTTGTTTCCAAATCATGTATTCAAGTTGAACAAAGCTTTATACGGCTTGAAACAAGCACTCCGGCTAGGCTTGGTATGAAAGATTAAGTAAATTCTTCATTAGCAATGAATTCATTCGAGAAAATATAGATACAACTCTATTCATTAAAAGATAAAATAATGATATGCTTATTATTCAAATTTATGTGGATGATATTATTTTTGGTGCTACAATGATTCTTTATGCGAGGACTTTGCAAAGTTTATGCAGGAAGAGTTGAGATGAGCATGATGGGCGAATTAATTTACTTTCTTGAACTTCAAATTAAACAAAGTAAGGAGGGGATCTTCATAAGCCAATCCAAGTACATCAAAGAAATGCTAAAGAAATTTGGCATGAAGACCTCCAGGAGTATTGGTACACCTATGAGCTCATCATGTAGATTAGATTCTAATAGTATCGATAAATGTGTTGATTTAAAACTTTATAGAGGTATGATAGGATCATTATTGTATTTAACTATAAGTAGATCTGATATTCTTTTTAGTGTTTGTATCTGTTAATCCTAAAGAGTCACACTTGCTTGCTGTTAAAAGGATTTTTAAATACTTAAGTGGTACTATAAATTTAGGACTCTGGTATGACAAAAAATCTAGCATTGACATAATAGGATACAAAGACTCAGATTTTGCTGGTTGTAAGCTAGACAAAAAATTAACTAGTGAAACTTGCCAATTTCTAATGTTAACTTAATCTCTTGGTTTAGCAAGAAGAAAACTTCAATAGCATTGTCTACGGCCGAGGCCGAATACATTGCAGCTAAAAGTTGCTGTGCTCAAATCTTATGGATTAAGCATCAACTAGAAGATTATGGCATTAAATTAAAAGGTATTCCAATAAAATATGATAACACTAGTGCAATCAATTTTACTAAGAATCCCATCCAGCATTATAGGACCAAACACATAGAAATTAGACATCATTTTATTAGGGATCATGTGAATAATATTGATGTTGTAATTAAATTTTTGTATACTGAAAAGCAACTTGCTGATATTTTCATAAAACCACTTGAAGAAGCCAAATTTTATGAAATTAGAAGGGAACTTGGTATGATTGATCCTTCGGTTTAGTAAGTTATATTTGATTGTTTTGCCATGCTTGTTAGATCTTTAGAAGCCTATTGTATCCTCTTGATGATTGTAAAACTCTTTTGCCTCTTGATTAGATCCTTGAATCTATTTTTCATGATTTTCTAAAGCCGTCCTAATTCCTTTCATATGTGAGATATTTTATTCCAGCTAACTGAGAAGTTAGCTAGTTTAATTCCTTGTGTGCCAGCTGACTGGGCAGCCATCTAAGCCTATTTTCATTTACTCCCTCCAACGAACACTCAAAGCATTCAATTCTATCTTTCATTTATTCCTCAGCTGATTGGGTAGTTAACTTCATTCAATACATTTCATTCATGAGTAAACTATCCAGTCAACTGATTCAAAACCTTTTTACCATTACTCCCTCACCAAACGACATTTAATTCTCTCACTTTTCACTCTCTAGTCAACTTGCCAGCTAACTCAAATTCACCTTCCAGCTAGCCAGCCAGTCAACTAGATGGAGGCTATATATATACCACTTCTCACCATGCTTCCCTCTCACTTGTCATTTTCGCCACCTGGCCGATCCTCCCATAGCTCTCCATTCCTTTCATCTCCATTCTGTTGACCCAATTGATGATTTTGATGATTAACAAAACTATTTGAGTATAATTTTTGAAGGCTCTGATGATTTTGATTTAGTGTTTCAGCCTATAAGACTATTGAAAGATCAAAATCAGGAGTTACAATGTGTTCTGGATCGAATCTAATGTCTAGGTAAGAATTGCAGACATTAGAGTCGACTCCGAGAATCACAGAGCCGACTCCGGAACTGGCACGGTCATTAGAGTCGACTCCGAGACTGTTAGAGTCGACTCTCACAGACGAAGCAGAAAGTTGATTTTTCTGGCCCCGACCTAGAGTCGACTCCGGGTAAGTTAGAGTCGACTCCGGAAAAGTTTCTTGTCGACCCCAGAAAAGCCAGAGACGACTCCGAAATATCATTTTAAAACGCCTCGAGCTAGAGCCGACTCCAGAAAAGTTAGAGTCGACTCCAACCCACCTGGAACGAAAAATAAAGTTGCCAGATCAGCTCTAACGGTAATATTTCTATTTTTACTCATTTCTAACGGATATATTTTGATACAAGGTACACTCCAACGGATAGTTTTATTCCAAAAAGGTGTAAAAGAAATCTATAAAAAGGGAGTCTATTGTTCAAAAAAAAGAACGGAAAAATGAAAAAAAAGAGAAAAATCTGAGATAGACAAATCCCATTTCAAAAATCCGTGAGCTTGAATCTTGAAAGGAAAACCTTCTAGCTCAAATCCACTCCACTCCAAAAGGCTCAAGAGGAATCCAAAGCGTTCAAATCAAAGTCTTGGAGGATTTCCCAACTTGGAGAAAGGAGATTCATTTCTTGCTTTTCAACCCTTCTCAACTGCTTCAACCACGAAGAATCGGAGCTGAGGCTTGATTCAATCCAGCAAGAAGAAGAAGAAAAGAAGAAAAGATCAAAAGCCAACCTATCTACAAATCAGGCTTTTCTAAACCTTGTTATTCTTAATTTGTATATTTGCTCATTGAGGAGCTTTGTATTCACACACAATACTTATCTTATTTTTGCCTAGTTCAATCTGGGGGATTGAACTAGAGGAGGTAGTTTTACCTCGGTTTAAGCTTGTTTAAGCTTGGGTTAGTTGTGAGCCCGTGAAAAACAACGTGTAGGGTTTTGTGCTGGTAAGCCCGAGTAAAACCAGCTGGGTTCGTTGTGCACCCGGTAAAACAACAAGTTTGAGTTGTGAGCTTGGAAAACAACTCGGCTGTAATCTAGAGAGATTATAGTGTGGACCCAAGTGAATCTTGGGAGTGGACGTAGGTGTTGGTTACACCGAACCACTATAAAATCTTTTGTGTTTGCAGTGTCTCATTGTCTCTTTCTCTATCTCTATCTTATTCACTGCACTTTATAGTTATCTTGCATTTGCCTCATTAATCTCAAGCAAACTATTTAAAAAGGGCTAATTTTTTAAAGAACCCAATTCACCCCCCCCCCTCTTGGGTTGCCATCTGGGCCAACAATTGGTATCAGAGCAAGTGCTCATTTAGAATTTGATCTCACGATCAAGGGCTAAAGATCCTTATGGCAACACAAAGTGGTTCATGTTTTGCTGAAGGTCATTCTACGAATAGACCTCCTTTATTTAATGGAACCAACTATTCATATTGGAAAGCTAGAATGAGAATATTCATTCAAGCTTCTGACTATGAATTGTGGGGAGTAATAATAAATGGACCTAGTACACCCACACACTTATTGATGGCACTATTGTTCCTAAGCCCGAAAGGGATTGGAATGATAATGATAGGAGAATGGCACAATTAAATGCTAAAGCCATTAATATTTTATATTGTTCCTTAGACTCTAATGAATTCAACCGAATCTCAACATGTAATTCCGCAAAAGAAATTTGGGATAGGTTGGAAATAACACATGAAGGAACAAACCAAGTTAAGGAATCAAAAATAAATATTTTGGTTCATAAATATGAATTGTTTACAATGGAACAAACTGAAACCATCACATGCATGTTCACTAGATTCACTGATATTGTGAATGGTTTAAAGAGTCTTGGTAGAATTTATTCTAATGCTGACCTTGTGCGCAAAATTCTTAGGTCACTACCAAGATCGTGGGAAGCAAAAGTCACTGCTATCCAAGAAGCAAAGGACCTCAATGCATTACCTTTAGAGGAGCTTCTAGGATCCCTAATGACCCACGAGCTGACAATGAAGCAGCATGTTGAGGAGGAAACAAAAAGAAAGAAAACACTTGCCCTCAAAACTGCAGAAATGGAAGAGAGCAGCAGTGAAAGTAATGATGAAGATGATGATGAAACTGCTCTCTTGGCCAAAAAATTCAGAAAGTTTATGAGAAAAAGGCCCTTCCATAAAAAGAAATTTGGAGCAAGAATTGATGGAGAAAAGATAAGAAAAAGGACAAGGAGAAAGAAAAAGAAAAAGAGCCCTTAGTATGTTATGAGTGTAAAAAGCCAGGGCACTTTAGATATGATTGTCCTTTGCTGAAAAAGGCCTACAAGAAAAAGAAGAAAGCATACATGGCAACATGGTCTGATGAATCTTCCTCGTCGGAAGAAGAAGAACAAAAGGAAGTTGCCAATATCTGCTTCATGGCCAACAACGACGACAACGACAATGAGGTAAGTTCTGAAAACTCAAATGATGAATTTACATTTGATGAAATGTTTGAAGCTTTCAATGAATTGATGATTGATTTTAAATCTTTGAAAAAGAAGTATAAGTTTTTGAAAAATGACAATATTAGCTTAACTAAAAGTAAAAATGAATTAGCTTTAGAAGTTAAGAACTTAACTAATGAAAAAGAAGAACTTAGGAAAGAAAGAGAAATATTAATCAAGAAATAGATTTATTGAAATCTGAAACTAAAAACTCAACAAAAGATTTAAAAGATCAATTAGAAACCTTAGCTTTAGAAAAAGAATCAATCTCTAAGAAAATGATTTTCTTAAGAAAGATGTTAAAAAGTATAAAGACATTGTTGAGAAATTTACTCTAAGCTCAACTAAACTAAATATGATTTAGATAGTCAAAAAGCAGTTTTTGACAAAGCAGGTTTAGGGTATAACACATTTAGGAAACAAAAATCTTTAAAGAATATTTTTGTAAAAGCCAACCAAAGTAATATAACTTGTTTTAAATGTAATGAAAAAGGTCATAAATCATTTGAATGCAAAACATTAAAAATAACAACAAGTTAAATGTTAAAGCAAAGAAAATATGGGTTCCGAAAGGAACAATTTTTGTTGCTACTAACCATGAAGGACCCAAGAAAGCTTGGGTACCTAAACATAAAGTTTAAATTATGTTGCAGGAATGTCTTGTAGCCAAAAGATCAAAGAAAAAGTGGTACCTTGATAGTGGCTGCTCAAGACATATGACGGGTGACAAAGATGAATTCATCACCCTGGAAGAAAAGAAAGGTGGAGTTGTGACGTTTGGCGATAACGGTAAAGGTCAAATTATGGGCCTTGGTAAAGTTCGCATAACTCCATCTACATTTATTGATAATGTACTTTATGTTGATGGTTTAAAGCACAATTTAATTAGTATAAGCCAACTATGTGATAAGAACTTTAATGTTTCATTTAAATCTTCTATTTGCATAGTATCTGATTCCATTAATGATAGCATTGTTTTTACTGGTTATAGACATGGCAATGTGTACTTAGTTGACTTAGAAAATTATCTGAAAGTATCATTGCCTAATTGCTGACAATGCTAACATAAATGATATTGGATGGTTATGGCATCGTAGATTAGGTCATGCAAGCACACACCTTATTTCAAAACTAATTAAAATGGATTTAGTTAAAGGTTTACCTAAGTTAGATTTTGAAAATAACAAAATATGTGATGCATGTCAATTTGGAAAACAAACTAGAAGTTCTTTCAAATCTAAAAATGTTGTTTCAACTTCTAGGGCTTTAGAGCTACTTCACATGGACCTTTTTGGACCAACTAGAACCACAAGTCTAGGAGGAAAGAAATATGGTCTAGTGATTGTAGATGATTATTCTAGATATACTTGGGTAATGTTTTTAGCTCACAAAGATGAGACTTTCTCGATATTTCTGAAATTCTTCAAGAAAGTCACAAATGAGAAAAACACTACCATAGTATCTCTAAGAAGTGATCATGGAACTGAATTTGAAAATCACTTATTTGAAAGTTTTTGCACTGAAAATGGAATTAATCATAATTTTTCAGCCCCTAGGACTCCACACAAAATGGTGTAGTTGAAAGGAAAAATAGGACTCTAGAAGACATGGCCCGTACCATGCTATGCGAAAGCAACCTACCAAAGTACTTTTGGGCGGAAGCAATTAACACAGCATGCTACATCTTAAATCGAGCCCTAATAAGACCAATCTTAAAGAAAACACCTTATGAATTATGGAATGAAAGAAAACCAAATATAAAATACTTTCATGCATTTGGATGTAAATGTTTCATTCATAATAATGGTAAAAACAACTTAGGAAAATTTGATGCTAAATCTGATGAAGGAATTTTTCTAGGTTATTCAACAACTAGTAAAGCTTATAGAATCTTTAACAAGAAAACCTTAAGTAGTTGAAGAATCCATACATGTAGTTTTGATGAATCTTTAGCAACTGGATCTGAAAAGATTGATGATGAGGAAGATACAAACATAATTGAAAAAGATCTTGAAAAACTTAATATTGAAGTATCTTCAGATCATGAGCAAGAAGCTAAAGATGATGATTCACATAAGGACGATGATGTCAATATTGATCATAATGATATAGATCTTCCAAGAGACTGGAGATATGCTCATAGTCATCCCAAGGAATTGATTATAGGTGATCCATCTCAAGGAATAAGAACTAGATCATATATGAGAAATATTAGTAATCATCTTGCATTTGTATCACAAATTGAACCTAAAACTATAGAAGAAGCTGAAAAAGATAATAATTGGATGTTAGCAATGCAAGAAGAATTAAATCAATTTACAAGAAATAATGTATGGACTTTAGTTGAAAGACCTAAAAATCATTCAGTAATAGGATCAAAATGGGTTTTTAGAAATAAACTAGATGAAAATGGCATAGTAATTAGAAACAAAGCTAGATTAGTTGCAAAAGGATATAATCAAGAAGAAGGTATTGATTTTGATGAAACTTTGCACCTGTAGCTAGATTAGAAGCATTAGGCTATTACTAGCATTTGCATGTCATATGAACTTTAACTTATTTCAAATGGATGTTAAAAGCGCATTTTTAAATGGATTTATAAATGAAGAAGTTTATGTAGAACAACCACCAGGTTTTGAAGATCACGAATTTTCAAATCACGTTTTTAAATTGCACAAAGCATTATATGGTTTGAAACAAGCACCTAGAGCTTGGTATGATAGACTAAGTAAATTTTTAATTGAAAATGATTTCACAAGAGGAAATGTTGATAAAACATTATTTTTGAAAAGAAAAAGTAAAGATTTACTTGTAGTACAAATATATGTTGATGACATTGTTTTTGGTGCTACTAACGATTCTCTATGTCAAGAATTTGCCAAGTTAATGCAGGGAGAATTCGAGATGAGCATGATGGGAGAACTCAACTTCTTCCTTGGACTCCAAATCAAACAAAGCAAAGAGGGTATCTTTATCAACCAAACAAAGTACACAAGAGAGATTTTAAAGAAATTTGGTATGGAATCAATTAAACCCCTCGGAACCCAATGAGTCCTTCATGCAAGCTGGACAAAGATGAAGAAGGTAAAAAGGTTGATCAAAAGTATTATCGAGGTATTATCGGATCCCTTCTTTATTTAACCGCAAGTAGACCAGATATTATGTTTTCTGTATGTTTATGTGCTAGATTTCAATCAGAACCTAAAGAATCACACTTAATAGCTGTTAAAAGAATACTAAGATACTTAAGTGGAACAAAAAATGTAGGTTTATGGTATTCTAGAGACTCCACATTAAATCTAATTGCATACTCAGATTCTGATTATGCCGGATGCAAGTTAGATAGAAAAAGCACAAGTGGTGCATGCCAATTTTTAGGAAGTAACTTAATCTCATGGTTTAGCAAAAAGCAAAATTCGGTTGCATTATCTACTGCGGAAGCAGAATATGTTGCAGCAGGAAGTTGCTGTGCTCAAATCCTATGGATTAAGAGACAACTTGAAGACTATGGTATCACACTTGATAAGACACCCATAAGATGTGATAATACAAGTGCAATAAATCTTACTAAAAATCCAATTCAACATTCAAGAACAAAGCATATTGAAATAAGATATCACTTTATAAGAGAACATGTAGCCAATAATGAAATTTGTCTTGATTATGTGAATACTGAAGAACAACTTGCAGATATATTAACAAAACCCTTAAGTGAAGAAAGATTTTGTTATCTTAGAGGAGAATTAGGAGTTTGTGATCCTTTGGAATAGTTTTCTGAAACTCTTAAGGACATCTATCTAGATTTCATCATTTTCTTGAAAAATCTTGATATTTCAATAAGGAAATCTATCTAGATCTTGATTCATTGTTTCCCCAATTGCTAAAGAACTTTAATCTATAATTTGATGATTAATTTGAATAGTTTCAAATCTTGAAACTTAATTTTTTATCTCTGAAACTGTTAGAGTCGACTCTGACAGTTTGCGGAGTCGACACCTGAGTTTTTGATGTTCTGTCTAAGTGATTAGAGCCGACTCTGGCTTTTGTGGAGCCGACTCTAATACGAGCGCTGACAGACTTTCTGGTTCGGAGCCGACACCCAGTTTTCGGGAGTCGACTCTAAGTCGAGCTAGGTCAAAAATAAAAAGGCGGAGTCGACCCCCAATCATTCCAATCGTCTCCTAAACCTTCCAAAGAACTCCAAAACTTTTCCAACTTCCCCAAATCCACTCAAAACCCTGATTAACCTTCCAATCCTCTCAATGGCTCCAAAGAGGCGCGGATTCGTCGCTGGAGCATCCGTTCCAACGAAGAGACGCACGGTTCGGAGGCAACCATCGCCTTCTTCCTCTTCGGCCACTCAAGAGGATTCACCACCATCACCCTCATCTCCTAAGGTTGATCAATTAGCTGGTAAGACCATTACCACTGGGAGAAAAGTTAATTTTGATTTATTTGAATCGGAAGGTTTCTCTATTGGAAGAAATTTAAGGGATATGGGATGGGAGAAAGTGTGCTCACTAGATTTACCCACATATCCAGCATTGGTAAGGGAGTTTTATAATGGATTAAGCAGAGGAGAAGGAGGATTGATAAGCACAGTAAGAGGAACTAGGGTTACGGTAACAACTGAGATTCTTGGAACCCTATTAGAAATGCCCACTGTTGGTTTAATGGAATGTCAACTTAATGACAGAAGTGGTGCACTGTCAAGGATGCTAGGAAGAGATGTGACTGAGTTCGAAGAGATCTTTGCAAATCAGTTGAACCTAGAACTCAGATTATTGCATAATATATGTGGTAGAATCTTATTTCCAAAAATAGGGAGATTCGAGTATGTCTCGGAGCGAGACGTTCTGTTGATGGACTGCATTATAACTGGAAGGCCAGTCAATTTAGCTGGCATGATGATAGGATACATGGCAGAGGCAGCTACTAAGAAAAGATCAACACTGCCATACGGTATGATTCTGACACTTAGTTTTTAGAAGCCAGGGTGTGCTCATAATGGAAAATGAACCTTTAAGAAAACTGAGACACACTGATTATTACAGCACTTCTACTATTCATAGAATGGGATTCAAGAAGGTAAATGGTGTTTGGATGAGGAGAGAGGAAAGAACAGATAGGGATGGTGCAGAGGAAACCAGACTAGAAGAAATCCCGGGACCATCTACTGCGGGACCATCAGTCCCTGATTCATCTTTTGCGGGACCTTCTTCAGCTGGACCTTCGGAGGCCGGACCGAGTTCTATTCCATCACCTCCACATCAGCCTATAACAAATTCTGGAAGATTTTCTAATGAACAACTTGATCAGTTAAGAAGCTTACTTGCTGAGTATGACAGTCACAGGTCAAATGAAATTAATCAATTGAAAGAAGACTTTAATCTGCTGAAAGAAGAACTAAATTCGAGACTGGACATGCTATCCTTTACCTTAGGCAGTTCTGTAGAATCCTTTGGAGCTGAGCTTCACAAGATCTTCGAAAGGATGGAAGGCATTGCCGATGGATCAGGATCGTATGTTCATGCAACGGGTCAATTGAAGAAGGATATTGACCTTGCAGTCTCTCAAATCGAAGCCTGCCTTGAAAATTTTAAGAAATCACAAAAGGATGATGTAATGGAGATAATAGGTCATCTAAAGAAAATTGTATTCAAGCACATTGATCTTGTTTTTGAGTTTGATAGTTTGTACTTAGGAAGTTTTTGAATATCCAATGTATTTCATTTTGAAATGTATGAATCAACTGATGTAATGGTTCTTGCTTATGAAATACAATTTCACTTTTCAAATTTTGATTGATTGGATTCCTATGCTTTATTGAGATTATAAATTTTTTTATACTCTCCTTATTGCTAATAACAAAAAAGGGGGAGAGATAGTTGTGTATATGCAAAGAAAGAAAGATTGAATAGGAATATTGAATATATGCATAAAGAAAGAAAGAAAGGGGGAGAATTAATTGTTTATGCAAAATGAATTGAAATGATTATCAGTTACAATTTGATGTTTATATAAGAGGAGCTACTCAATGCAGGGGGAGCTTAACAAAAAGCTCATTTACAATCTTATGCACATTAAGTTTAACAATTCAATATTGATGGATTATATTGAACTCATGTACAATTTTAAAGTTTACATTGAACATTGGCATCAAAACCTTAATTTCAATGGTTTAAAGTTAAAATGACTATAATCCTTAGTTTGATTGAATTTTTGAATGCATATACTCAAAGTTTTTGTTATCATCAAAAAGGGGGAGATTGTTGACCCAATTGATGATTTTGATGATTAACAAAACTATTTGAGTATAATTTTTGAAGGCTCTGATGATTTTGATTTAGTGTTTCAGCCTATAAGACTATTGAAAGATCAAAATCAGGAGTTACAATGTGTTCTGGATCGAATCTAATGTCTAGGTAAGAATTGCAGACATTAGAGTCGACTCCGAGAATCACAGAGCCGACTCCGGAACTGGCACGGTCATTAGAGTCGACTCCGAGACTGTTAGAGTCGACTCTCACAGACGAAGCAGAAAGTCGATTTTTCTGGCTCCAACCTAGAGTCGACTCCGGGTAAGTTAGAGTCGACTCCGGAAAAGTTTCTTGTCGACCCCAGAAAAGCCAGAGACGACTCCGAAATATCATTTTAAAACGCCTCGAGCTAGAGCCGACTCCAGAAAAGTTAGAGTCGACTCCAACCCACCTGGAACGAAAAATAAAGTTGCCAGATCAGCTCTAACGGTAATATTTCTATTTTTACTCATTTCTAACGGATATATTTTGATACAAGGTACACTCCAACGGATAGTTTTATTCCAAAAATGGTGTAAAAGAAATCTATAAAAAGGGAGTCTATTGTTCAAAAAAAAGAACGAAAAAAAAAAAAAAAGAGAGAAAATCTGAGATAGACAAATCCCATTTCAAAAATCCGTGAGCTTGAATCTTGAAAGGAAAACCTTCTAGCTCAAATCCACTCCACTCCAAAAGGCTCAAGAGGAATCCAAAGCGTTCAAATCAAAGTCTTGGAGGATTTCCCAACTTGGAGAAAGGAGATTCATTTCTTGCTTTTCAACCCTTCTCAACTGCTTCAACCACGAAGAATCGGAGCTGAGGCTTGATTCAATCCAGCAAGGAGAAGAAGAAAAGAAGAAAAGAAGAAAAGATCAAAAGCCAACCTATCTTACAAATCAGGCTTTTCTAAACCTTGTTATTCTTAATTTGTATATTTGCTCATTGAGGAGCTTTGTATTCACACACAATACTTATCTTATTTTTGCCTAGTTCAATCTGGGGGATTGAACTAGAGGAGGTAGTTTTACCTCGGTTTAAGCTTGTTTAAGCTTGGGTTAGTTGTGAGCCCGTGAAAAACAACGTGTAGGGTTTTGTGCTGGTAAGCCCGAGTAAAACCAGCTGGGTTCGTTGTGCACCCGGTAAAACAACAAGTTTGAGTTGTGAGCTTGGAAAACAACTCGGCTGTAATCTAGAGAGATTATAGTGTGGACCCAAGTGAATCTTGGGAGTGGACGTAGGTGTTGGTTACACCGAACCACTATAAAATCTTTTGTGTTTGCAGTGTCTCATTGTCTCTTTCTCTATCTCTATCTTATTCACTGCACTTTATAGTTATCTTGCATTTGCCTCATTAATCTCAAGCAAACTATTTTAAAAAGGGCTAATTTTTTAAAGAACCCAATTCACCCCCCCCTCTTGGGTTGCCATCTGGGCCAACACATTCCACTCTAAGAAAAAGAAAGATGGCTCCTAAGAAGAAGAATCTTCATGCAAGAGAAGAGGAATCATCCTCTTATCTTCGTAGGAAACTTCCATCTTTCTCTTCTTCGTGGAGTTCCACTTTCTCCACCTCCAACATTGCTGCAAGAGCACTTGCAAATGGGAGGTTAGTGGATTTCAACTTCCTTGATCAATAAGGCTTTGAGATTGGTAGTTTGTTAGCTAAACAAGGTTGGTTAGATTTATTGAAAACCAAAATACCTATCTACCCAGACCTTATTCGAGAATTTTATGAGAACATCCTTTTTGGTGATGGTGTCATTACTTCTGTTGTTAAAAAGGTTAAGATAGAGTTTGATAGAAAATTTTAGGATCCATCTTAAACATTCCTGCTCATGGTGTTATGAAAAATCTTTCTTGTGGTAGAGGTTATAGACTTGCAATTGTTCTTAGCGTAGACGATGGTGAGGCTGACAACATAGAAAATCTTGATGCCAATAAGTTGAGTGTTGAGAATAGATTGCTCCATAGCATTGTTGCAAAAATCTTTGCCTCTCGTGCTGGTTCATTCAATGCTGTTACTGACCATGACATTTGTATCATGTACCACATCATCAATGAAACCCCACTCGACTTCCTTGATCTTATGATGTTTATCATGAAGGAATCTTTAGGACGAATCAAAGCTGCTCTACCTTATGGCATGTTTCTTACCTATATTTTTAAGCATTTCAATGTTAAACTTAAGGGTGAGAAAGAATTAGAATTATGTCATTCCGATAATGCCATTCCCTTCACCGTATAGATTTTGCTAAACTTAATGGTATTTGGACCAAGGTTAGAATTAGAGCAGTTGAAATTCCTGTCCCTCCACCGTTAAACCAACCTCCTCAAGTTCAGTCACAACCAATTTTTACTTCACCTTTAATGGATTTTGATTTTGATCTTGGCGATGATGGACCTTCATTTATGCCTTCTACACCTAAGCCACCTCCCTGTAATGCTGACCCTTCTCCTCAATGCAACACCATTGAGATCTGTGAAGAGCAGATACAACAAATAATTAGAGAATTGTCCTATTTTCAATCAAGCCGAAGCTTGGGGATAGTGGATCATCTATTAATGACTATTCTATGATTCCCCATATCTCCTCTATCTTTGGGACACTTTCTCAAATTTTGGCGCATCAGGAGAGAATTGAGCACAACATACAAATTCTTAATGGAAGAGTTTTTCACTAAAATGAATCTATGGTGGACCACATTCTTAATGAGGTTAATCATTTGAAAGCTAAGCTGGAGTGTTTTGAGGATAAAGCTGAATGGATAGGTTTCATATGTGCTCTAATGAAAGTCAAACTAAAGATGCTTCAAATGTTGTTGATTGTTGGACGGCTTCCATTGCCAGGCTTACCAGCCTCCTAGAGCAGCACCTTACTTTGCCACTGCCCAACCAGCTCCTCAATTCTTCGGATCATATCAGACTCATTCTCATCCTTACCTTAGAATGCCTCCATCGCAGTCATATCAGTTTAGGCCTCCAGCTCCACGGAGCCACAAAGGATTTTCTTCATGATCATCTGCTATTTCTTCTTTGATGAAGAGTAGTTTTTATATGTTCATCTTATATTTTGCTTGCCACTATAAACTTTTATCTTGTATAATGTTAATGTATACTTGCTTTGGTACTTGATGTTTGGATCAAGCTCTTGGCTTACTGGTTTGTATTAATGTTTAATTATGAACTCATGTTTTTAATGCATTGTATGTTTTTTCCTGATGAATGATATTTAGAATAATTAATTTATTTAAATTCCTGAAAGAAAGACTTTGCACATTCTTTAACCTCCTATTTGATTGATGATAAAAGGGGGAGAAAGATAATGCATACATTGCATATAGAGAAGGATAATACATACATTGCATATAGAGAAGGATACTGCATACATTTTAAAATAGAGAAGAATATTGCATACATTTGCATACATTCACAAAAATAGGGGGAGAAGAACTTAACATTAAAAAGGAGAGAATGTCTATATCTTCAAATAAACCAGCAATACTTAATGCTTTTTTGAAATGCATTTTATTTTATACTTAATGGTTTTGTCATCATAAAAAAGGGAGAGTTTGTTGACTCCTTATTGATTTTGATGATTACAAAGCAATTAATTATGGCACTAATATGTTTATTATGGAGACAAAGATCATTGTAGGTTAATACATCATACCAAGAAGAGAAATGAATGGTTCAAAAGTTTGAGTCAAATAAAGTCATCTCAAACATTTATAAGCCCAAAGAAAGCTATCTAGGAGCTATGCTGAAGAAATTCCTACATCATTGCCTATTTTATTCCTCCTGGCCGAATGCTATTGAAATCTGGAGAACTGGATTTTCAATCCAGCTAACTAGGCTCCTTGTGAAGTCCTCTGGCCTAACCATGTATGAATTTAGTTGACTGAGCATCAAATCCAGCCAACTTGATTCCTATACTCAGTGAATTGGCCGAACCATGCTCAAAACAAGCTGTTGGAGTTGCATTTTTAGTCAACTAGATTCCCTGGGAAAACCCTTGGCCGAACCATGCTCAAAACAAGTTGATTGGAGTTGCATTTTTAGCCAATTGGATTCCTGTGAAAAGCCTTGGTCGAACCATGCTCAAAATAAGCTGACTGGAGTTACATTTTAGTCAACTATTTTTGCTGAAATGCTCTGGCCGAACCTCTCTTAAAACAAGTTGACTAGGGATTAAATCCAATCAACTGGATTTGTTCTCTACTTGGCCAAGACGTGGCCCTTCTTCTTACTCAGCTGACTGAAGTGATATTTCAGTCAACTAGATTGCTTGTGTAAAATGAGTTGACTGGAGATCAGAATCATAGCCGTGAGCTTAAGGAAGCTCGAGAAAGAGAGTTCTCGTTGGAGAATACTTTTGAGTGATTAAGTGTTCATACCTCGTCTGGGGTCTCTCTTACCCGTTTTATGGATATTCTTTGCCACCTAGCGATGGGATGAATCATGTGGGGGCCTTGTAATGAAGGATGTCTTCTGGGTGAAATGTCAGGACTGGTGGGCCTTGTCCCATCTGATCTGAGCAATTGCAATCGGTAGGGGAGCCCATTCTTGTCAGATGTGTGGGCCACGGATGGTTGGTAGGCCTGGTCTCATTAGGCGTGTGGATCACATATGGTTGATGGGCCTGGTCTCATCAGGTGTATGGGCCGCAGGTGTTGATGGGCCAGGCCAGGCCTTATCAGATACATGGGCTGCAGATGGTTGGTGGGCCAGGTCAGGTCTTGTCAAACACGTGGGCCACAGATGGTTGATAGGTTAGGCCAGGTCTTTTCAGACACGTGGGCTGGCGTGGAGGCTGAGGCCGATTTGAGAGGCTAGGGCTGAGTCCAGAGGCTAAGGCCGCCTTAGGAAGTTGGGGCCAAGTTCAGAGGTTAAGGCTGCCTTGAGAGGCCAGGGTTGAGTCCGGATGTTTAGGCCGCCTTGGGAGGCTAGGACTGAGTTCGGAGGTTGAGGCCACCTTGAGAGGCCGGGGCAAGTCCGGATGTTGAGGCTGCCTTGGAATGCTGGGGCCGAGTCCGAAGGTTGAGGCCGCCTTGAGAGGTCGGGGCCGAGTTTGGATCGTCGGTCTCTTTTGACTTCTATCGTCAGATAGTTTCGATCGTTAACTTACACATGCTTCATCAGCCATATATATATATATATATATATATCAGAAGCCGAGTTAAAAATATATTTACCTATGGCATATAATTGAAATATTTTATGTGATTCCAGGCTCCTAAGTGGGAAATGTCTAACGTAGCACCAAAACCCCCACCGCACCCCTTTTTTCTTTTAAATAAAAGGACATGTAATGTACTATTATTTTTAATCTAATGATTAGTCAAAAAAATTTATCTAATGATTAGTCAAAAATATTTTATTACATTACAAGCTTTCCTTCTTCCATAGCAACCATTTTAATAAATAATTGGTATATAATTTTTTTTAAAAAACTCAATAAATAATTTTATCTGTTTTTATAAAGTGCAGAACTTTTGGGACAAGCACGTGGACTAGACTCCAATGCTTTTGAGCAATTTTTCTTTTCTTTTTTATTTTCCTAATGAATCTCAAAATTTTGTTGAAAGCCAAATCTTTCCTTATTTTGTAATTATTATAACTTAGAGCCTTGATGGTTCTTCGAATGGTTCTGGAATTCCTACAGCAGCCAACTTTTCTTTACTAATATACGTGATTATGCCTGCAACGGAACTGACCCAAGATTTAGGTCAATAACTGGGCCGTGGATTGACGTGGCGTCAACTCTGCCGCATGGCTCAAAGCACTTCGACTTTCCCTGACGAGGAGAGGGGGCGTTGGTCATGTGCTTCGCATGCGGACAACCACCCTATGCTATGCTTTGTGATTGATCGATTTTATAAGATCACGCGTAGTGATGCGGAATGTGCATCTCAAAGCATGATCTGGTGGGATGGGTGCCTTTCCTTGACCATTTCAAGTCGCACGCTGTCAGCTCCTCGCCCCCTCCAGTTCTTCCACTGCGGGGATAGCCACCATTTTGGGTGCCAGGTGCTGGCGACACCTATCATCGCTGCCCACAAAGCTCTACAGGTCTAGCTATCGGCTATAAAAAAAATTATCTATTTCGGACATGTCGATGCCTTATCTTATTTTACGGTCGTTTCCTTAATGAATTTCCATCCGGATAACTTAAATATTTTAAATATTAAAAAATAATAAATATAAAATAAAAACTTAATCTCAAACTAATTTAATATCAAAGATTGTCTTAACCAATATGTGTGTACAAGATATTGCTCTGATTTTGGTTAATAATATCAATATATTATTTAAAACTATTGTTCACAACATTTTTATTGGATAAATATTTTTTTATTTTAACAGAAAGTAATATTTATGCCTAACAATTATCATACAAATATTGCTGCATTTAGATAATATTATAAAAAATATTGAATCTTTTTAAGAGGAAAAAATTGGGATCATAATTAGTTGCATATCTAAAATAACATTTGGAAAAATGGTTCCTGATAGAGTTAAATTACATTGACATCTCACTAAATGACACGTCTTTAGGCCACATTGCCAATGCTTGTAGTGGCAGGACAACACTAAAAGAGTACAACCCATGAAGCCCCTGGCCATTTCTTTTAGAAGAACTAATAAGATCGCAAAATTAGGCTAATGCATGTCCCTACGCTAAAAGGCATGGTCCTCGCGATAGCTAGAGCAACTCCATCTGCTAACTAACTCCATCATAAGAAGGCACATTACCATGGCATAGGCGGCCATTTGGTCTTGAGACCACTTATAAAAAAAAAGAACGAAGGCATAAAGGCTGTTTTTCCCATCTTTTCTCTCTGATCACCTTCACTCCATTGCTAGTAAACCTCTGAAATCCTCATTCTTCTAAATTTCTTCCTTCAATGGAAAGGTTATAAGGTCCACCCTAGGCCTCCATTTTATCCTCTCATTGACTTAAGCATTAGAAAGCCTTAACAAGGTAGCCTTCGATATACCTCACTTTCATTATCTGTCCTCGTAGAAGTGCTAACCTAAACGTAAGGCCTTTCTTTCTTGGACCAGTCACACCTCAGTTTCCTGCTTATCGTCTACCTTATCATTGCTCTTGGTCTTGGGATCCCATAGCTGTTTTCTAGCAGCATTAGGTCGGCATTATTTATGGGAATAAGGTAAAGGTCATGCTACTTAAGTCTAGTAAGAAAGCTCTCACCAACAGCATTGATACTACCCAGACTAGGCTAGGGAGCATATTTACCTCCTTGGTCTTCTTAGAAGTGATGGCTGTTGAGATGCCACGACAAAGGCCCTAAGGTACGAGCCCCATAGATGCTCTAATGCATGGGGGGAAGGAGATTTGAAGGCTACGACCCATGATGATGTCTTGAAGTCTTGGATGAGGACCTTGCAATCACTGTGTGCAACAGTAATAGCCACGACATGGAGCATTGGTAGCTAAAGGGTGAAATAAAGGGCCTCATTAGAAGGGATTACCTTACAGGGCACATTTGGGGCCTTAAGGACTTGTCCAGCAAGCTAAGAGCCCCGATCCTTCTAACGATGCTAGATTATGATGATCATTGGTTTATCATCTGAATGGCCTGTGTGATATCCAAAGGGTTCACCACTAGTAGAGAAATTCCCAAGCTAGAAAGGTATATGCCCCACAGTACAAGACTAAGGCACGAAGAAACAAAAGACAAAAGAGGTTATATCCTTCTTTGATGCTAACCTAGAGGGGGTCCAAACTACCCAAGATAATGCATTAGTAGTCTCCATGGTGATCGCTAACTAGCAGGAGGATTTTAGTCGTTAATGAAAACTTGGCTGTCATCCTACTTTGCAACCTTCAAGAAAAAGAGATTAATAGGGATTACCTGAAGCCTTTTAATAGTTTGCTGGTTAACTTTTTTGGAAACTCAATTCCAATCAAGGGGACCCTCACAATACCACCTGAAAGGAGCCTCATCAATCCACACATTGATTTTAGAATTTCCTCATGGTGAAGGCTCTCTTGACTTGCTATGCCATTTTGGGGTGCCCTAACATTAGTGCTTTAAAGGTCACCTCCTCGAGTTACTACCTCAACTGAGAAGCTAATTAGACCTAAATTTCTAACAGCCCGATATCATCAAAGAATACAGAGCCCTAAAGAGCCACACATTTGCTACGGTGAATCTTTACCATTTTAGTAAACTTATTTGGTAAATCAAAAGTTAACTTTTTTAAAAAAAAAAGAAAAGAAAAGAAAAGAAGAGAAAGACAACAGACATCAAAGAGATGTAAAATAATCTTCTCATTTTATTTCATTTAATTAGAAGGAAGCCTATGGTTGTTACATATTAAAAAAGACCAAGCGACTATACATTTTTCTCAATCGAAGCTAATTATATATCAAAAAGGCCAAATGACTATACATACAAGTCTAACCCTTATCTATTGGCTACTTAAAAGAGAAAAACCAAAAAAGTTAAGGGAGAAAAGGAAGAGAAGAGTAGAAGAAAGAGAAAGAGAAGAAGAAAGGAATAAATGAAAGAAAGAAGATAGTAGAAGAGGAAGAAAAATATAGGAGGCACTTAGCCCATACATCTTTTGCCACTTCTTTCTAACGCTTCTCTTTGGTATGGGATCTAGGAATGGCATGGAATGTCGCCATAGTCTATATATCTCAAAATCAATGGTGAAGGTATCTACACCAAAATGAGTTAGTTCATTGTGTAGGCCAACTAATAATGGTCCCAAAACTAACTCATGTCTCAAAGATCATTTGGAAGAACTATCCTTATCGAGTAAGGAAAGGGAGCCTACTATGCTAAGAGCCAGCCTATTTCAAAAAAATGTACTCTAGAGAAAAAGGAAGTAGATTATTCAAAGACTACTTAGAAGCACTACAATAGGAAAGGTCTACAGTAGAGGTTAAAACCGTAGCAACAGATTCAACAAACTATCATAAAACCTAAGCAATAGTTGATAATCCATGACAACAGGTGGCGGTGCTAAAAGCTATAGTCATAGTTTTCATGACCATTATGGTTTTGATTTATCTGCAGCGTAATGGTTTTTTATTGTCAATATAATTTGTTATAGCGTTATGAATATCACTATATACATAATTAAGTGTGACAATAATGAAGAATATCTTTAGTGATTGTTAGGCAATTGATGATATTGCTATTATATTGTGGGAGTGCGGAGTTTCAAGCATTACTATAAGTTTGATTTGTTGCAATGGATTTAACCATCACTATAGATGAGATATGAATTATCATTAAATAAATTGCATCTTCTATAATGATGATAGTAAATCACTAGTACTTCCATTATATTATAATATTTGTACCATCACTATAGGTATAGCTTGTAGAAAAATTTCTAATTGCCGCTAAAATTTTTAATAAAGTGTGGTTAAATGAAATTTATACCCTATATTGATGGACAAAAATTGCTAGCATTATTTTTATATAGTTGATAGTTAGATTTATTATTAACAATGTAGCTTATTATTTTATATATTACTTATATTTTTATCTTTCCTATATATAGTGTCAAATACATAAAATGTACATGATATTCATGACCAAGAGATGATGTATTCATCATAGTACGCTTCTGTATAAAACTTATTGCATCAATAAATCGATAGAAGATAATTAGATTATTTAATAACTTCAATCCATATAACAACTTGAAATTCAATGAAATTTCAACTAAAAGTTAAATTATAAATAAAGGTCATTAACAAGTAGTCCCATTGCAAATAGCAACAAGGATGGAGTCAATCAAGAATAACTCATAACGTGATGTTACCTACAAAACAAGAAATATAGATAAATAATGATAATATTATAAAAATTAATATCAAAATGATATTTAAAATAAAATTATAAATAGAACTTTTGCTTTCAGAATTATTGTCTTGGTTATGTCGACATATCCTTGCTTCTCCACCAATTATGATTTCTTGCATGCCGATTGAGTTTCTTATATATCAAGTACATGCTAAATGAACTTTTGCTTATATCTTCGTATCTACCTACTATCATGCCTACCTTATTATCGCAAACTAAAACATCACATTAGTTCTTTAATTAATATTTAGTTATCATCAAAATATTTATAATTGAATCCTAGGTTTAACATCATCCACAGTTTTATATCATTTGTAAATAACATGCACTATAGAATATCATCCTAAATATTTGTAAGCTCATCCATAACTTAAGAAAAAAATAAGGAATAAGAGTAGATTCTTGATATAAATCTATTGTAATAGAAAATTCACTAGTGTTACTATCAAAAATTCTAACATTAGTAACTGCCCTATCGAATATATCTTTTATTATACTAATATATCTAATAAATACTTCTTTCTTTTCTAATAGTCATTTTAATATTTTCTAAAAATTTTATCATATACTTTCTTTAAATCGATATAAATTATATGAAAATCCTCTCTTTTCTCTATAATTTTTTATTAATTTTTTTTAAAATAACTTCTATAGTCAATCTTTCTACATAAAACTAAATTAATTTTTATAATATATTTCAATCTATACTCAATTATTCTCTTACAAAGTTTTATAATATGATTCATGAACTTGATACCATTATAGTTAGTGCAATCTTGAATATTTCTTTTATTCTTATAAATTTATACTATAATGCCCTTTCTCTATTCGTATCTTTTTAGTATATAAAATCTTATTAATTAAATGTCACCCAAGTTACTCCAACCTCACTTAAATATATCCAAAACTCAAAAGAATCTTATCAAGTCTCATGGATCTTTCTATTTTAATCCTTTACATAACCTCTTTACCTTAACTAAATATCTCAATTATATTCTATGGGTATACATCATAATTGCATTCTCAATGAAACTATTAGGAAATGCTAAGTTCTTTATATGATTTTTATTTAATAATTATTAAAATAACTTCTTTATTTTTCTTTAATCTCATTCTTCTTTATTAAAACTTTTGATCATTACCTTTGATGCATTTAACTTAAATTGTATCTTTGATTTTTTTTCTTATTTTTCAATTCTATATATATCTTTCTCTTCATCTTTTGTTCCTATCTTATGCTATAATTCTTCATATGCCTTTTATCTAGCCTTATGTACTATTTTTTAAAATTACTTTTTTCTTAACTATTTTAAAATTTTTATATGCTTCTTTATTTTTATATTTTAATATTTTTTATAGCACTCTCTTTTAGCCTTAATCGTAAATTAAACTTTCTTATTTCATCATTAAGTTTCTTTATTATATTATCCCTTTTCTTTTAACTTTCTTAAGACCTATGTGGCTACTTTTTCAACACTATTAGCCATCTCTTTCCATATATTATTGATTTCTTCATTATACCTTTTATTTTTCTTTCTTTATCATTCTATCCTTAAAAACTAAGTTTCTCACCTTTTAAATTACACTACCTAACCCTTAGATTTTTGTAATTTTTAGACCTCTTCTATTTTGTAATACATATATTTATAATCATTAATCTATGTTACGTGGTTAAACTCTTACCACATATAACCTTACAATCTTTATGAAAATTCGATCAATCGTTCTAGCAAGAAAAAATTTGTTTGACTAGTATTATATTAGCTTTTAAAATTTATTAAATAAAAGTCTCTCTTTTTAAAATGTATGTTGGCTAATACTACATCATATGCCATTGTAAATTCTAAAATAATATTTTTTTATTCATTTTAATATTCGAATCTATAATTTTCATATACCTTTTTAAAACTTATATTATATTTTTATATATATTCATTCAAATCTTTTAATAACTTTTTTTTCTAGCCTAACTTGAGCTTAGAAGGTGATGTGGCTAATCACACAGTCAGGCGGTACGATAACAACCCGCACAATTTTTTGAATGAAAGTAATAGCTTCGGTTGGTTTCAAGTTCGACTTCAGCCTCGGATTTGGCTCGACCTTGACTTCGGCCTCGGATTTGGCTCGGCCTCAGCTTCAGCCTTGGATTCGGCTCGGCCTCGGCCCTGGATTCAAGTCCCACCTCGGACTCGGTCTCGAGTCCCACCTCGGCCTCAGCCCTGAGTCTCGCCTTGGCCTCGGCTTCAAGTCCCGCCTCGGCCTCGTCCTTGGATCCCGCCTCGGCCTCAGTCTTGGCCCTAGCCTCAGTTCATACTATGCGCTTTCTACCCTCATGAAATGAACTCCGAATATTGAGCGCAGTGATCTAAAACACCAGCTGCAACATGGTTGGCCTGCCTGTCGTTGCCAAAATCACGGGTAATTGCCAGCACATCCAACAGTTGCCGGTATTTACGGTGCCCGCTCAGCAACGATGTACCCACCCACCATTCACAGAGCTGATCCCGAGGGATTCGACGGTTCTAACAACGAGGGATAAAAGGGACCTCCGGATAGGTATAAAAAGAGGACCCTAGCTCGTAAGGTAAGGGACTGAATCTGAACTCTCTCATTTGAATTTATGTTCCTCAAGTTGCTAACTTGAGCATCGAAGGATCCCCGCCAGAACCACCAGTCCGGAACTTCTCTTGCAGGTTCCTAAAGGAAGGAGGCAGCCCTGTCACATTCCTGAAGACCCATGAAGATCTCCTCTTGCCCGACGCTCTTCGAAAGTGATTTGGCAGCAACAGATTGACATGCCAGGAAGGAGGACACGACAGACAGACGTTTACCCTCACGCATCTGTTACCCCACGACCTCTGTAAGGAAGAAGATGGTGGTTACTCGAGCATAGAAAGCTTCCACCAGCCAGGCTGCAGGATGCCTTTTATGGGCTGAGCAGTTAGAGGCTAACCTCCCTATTCCGCCTCTCGTGCAACCGTAGGCTAGCCAGGCCGATCGGCTCGATGCCCTGACTCATCAGGTGCAAGATCTGATGGCAGTGGTGCGGGGGCTGCAGAAGCAAGGCTCCGCCGCTACGCCTGCGCCATCTTAACCCCCTCCGTCGCATATGGAGGGCCACGAAGCCAGTCAACCTCATCGGGGCAGGACCCCTCCTGAGGCCTCCCACCACTCGCCTTCGAAACCTTGTCGCCGGGAGACCTCCAAGTGGCGATGGTCTCTTTCCTACCATTCTGATTGCTCTCACAGGCAGCATGGTGAGAAAGAACCAAGGCATGTACGTCTCTTGCACCTGCATCCTTCCCCATCGTCATCTTCCAACTCCTCAAGAGAGGACACCAACAGGAAGACCACTTTTCGGGCCGAGCAACGGCTGGATTAATATCATCAACGGTTGGAAGAGCTTAGCCGCAGGATCACCAACCTGCACGGGACAGACTACGACCACCGCCCCCCGCTCTTTCGCCGCATTATGGAGGAACCAGTCTCACCTCGGTTCCATCTTCCTCAATTGGACCCGTACGATGGTACGATGGACCCCTTGGATCACCTAGAGAGCTACAAGATCCTCATGCAAGTTCGGGGGCGTCGGACTGTGTTCTCTATATTGCCTTCCCGGCCATGCTTCGGAAGGCAGCGTGTGCGTGGTATTTCCATTTACCACCATGCAGTATCAACTCTTTCAGTCAACTCAAACAATCTTTCCTGGCCCACTTTGATGCATGCCGAAAGATCCCTCGGATGGCGGATAGCCTGTTTGTCGTCCAGCAAAGAAGTGACGAAACCCTAAAAGACTTCGTCGCTCAATTCAAGAAAGCCACGCTCGAGGTTTATAACCTTGAGGATTCCATGGCCACACTAGCCCTGAAGCGAGGACTCCATCCTTCCAGGTTTACCTACTCCCTGGACAAGAAGCCTTCCAGCTCCTACGCCGAATTGCTCAGTCGGGCGCAAAAATATATTCGCACCGACGAAGCAGATACCTCTAGGAGGGAGGCCGACAAAGGTTCCAGCAAGAAGCCACTATCCTCGAAACCTATTGGAGGATGATCCAGAAAAATCTGAGCCACCTCGTCGCTTAGATAACCGACCTCAAGTGCTGGTTCCCAAAGAGCATTTCACTCCTCTCCTCGCCCCAATATCTCACATTCTGTTAGAGATCGAGGAAGAGCCATACCTTCAGCGTCCACCCCCCATGAAGCCAGGAGTTCCCCGCAGCAAGGAACTCTATTGTCGGTATCACAGGGACTACGGTCATGATACTGAAGACTGCCGTCTGTTGAAGAAAGCTATCGAAGAACTTGTTCAGCAAGGCCATCTAAGTAAGTTCATCCAAAGAGAAAATCCATCTACCTCGGGTCCCTCTGCACCTCCTGCTCCTCAGATCGGTGTGGACAACGCCCCAACAGAGAAGACGGTGGCCATGATATCTTGGGGGGTAGGTAACAGTTTTAAGAGACAACAAGAGGAGGGAGAAGAGACTGTAATTCCCTTCTCAAAAAGGGACCTAGAGGGGGTAGTGAATAAGCATGACGATAGCATCATCGTATCTATGACGATCGCTAAACATCCTGTAAAATGAATTCTGGTTGATAGTAGAAGTTTGATCGATGTTTTGAACTATGATGCTTTTGTTATGATGAACTTGCCCGAACGTTCACTTCGGTCCGTCACTGCCCCCTTAGTGGGTTTTACTAGAGACTTCGTAAGGGTCGAGGGGGAAGTCACTCTCCCTGTCACTACCGGGACTTTGCTGCGTCAAAGCACAGTCTTTATGAACTTCCTAGTAGTTTGGGTCCCATTGGCTTACAACGCCATCTTGGGAAGACTTGGCTTGAACTTGCTAGATACTGTTATCTCCACCAAGAGATTGCTGGTAAAGTTCTCCACCGACAAAGGAGTTGGAGAAATGAAGGGAGAACAAAGCCCGTTACCGCTCTGCTATCACTTGGCCCCTAGTTTACAAGGGGCGATGCCGGCAACAACGCCCGAGCTACTCGACCCCCAAGACTTGGAGAGGAGGGAGGAGCCAGTCAAGCACCTGCTGACCTTTCCCTTGGGGGAAGACCCGACAAGGGCCATCCAGGTCGGAGCACTATTTTCAAAGGAGGCACGCGATCAGCTCCTTGCTTTCCTGCATGTCAACTGCGATATCTTTGCATGGTCATCATCTGATATGCCAGGTATCCCTGAGAAGATAATCACTCACCGACTCAACATTAAGCTAGAGTGCCGACCAGTCTGGCAGAAGAAGAGAAGCTTCGCGTCATACCGACAAAGGGCCATTGACGAGGAGATCCGCAAGCTGAAGGCTACAGGCCACATTCGGGAAGTCCACTACCCCAACTGGTTGGCCAACATCATAATGGTTCGCAAGGCCAATGGGAGTTGGAGGATGTGCGTAGACTTCACCGACCTCAACAAAGCGTGTCCCAAGGACAGCTTTCCTTTGGCTCAGATTGATCAGCTCGTGGACGCTACATCAGGCCATGAGACCCTTAGCTTCATGGATGCCTTCTCCGGATATAATCAAATTAAGATGGACCCCGCGGATGAGGAAGCTACTTCGTTTATTATGGAGAAGGGAATATACTGTTATAAGATGATGCCATTTGGACTAAAGAACGTGGGAGCCACTTACCAGAGGCTAATGAACAAGATCTTTGAAGACCAGATTGGATGCAACATGAAGGTGTACTGGATGACATGCTGACCAAAAGCATCCATACCACTGATCACATTGCTAACCTGGCGGAAACCTTTGGCAACCTCCATCGGTATCAGATGAGACTGAACCCCCGCAAGTGTGCCTTCGAGGTAACAGCAGGCAAGTTCTTGGGTTTTATGGTGACACACGTGGGATTGAAGCAAACCCTGACAAGATCTGAGCCATTTTAGACATGAGGTCTCCGATTAACAAAAAGAAAGTCTAATGCCTGACTGGAAGGGTGGCGGTCTTGAGCCGTTTTCTATCAAAGTCTGCAGAAAGATGCTTGCCTTTCTTTAAGGCACTGCGCCGAGTCAACGGCTTCGAATGGACGAGGGAGTGCCAGGAGGCCTTCGAGGGATTGAAAGAGTTTCTATCCACCCCCATCACTGTTGTCCAAGCCAAGGGGTGGAGAAGAACTTCTTTTGTACCTCGCGGCTTCTCTCGAAGCTGTCAGCTCCGTGCTGGTTCGCATGGATGCCGATGGGACACAAAAGTCGATGTATTATACTAGCAAGGTGCTTCATAACATAGAGACCAGATATTCGAGAGTCGAGAAGATTATCTTTGCGTTGATTATTTTCGCCCAGTGCCTTCGACCTTATTTTTAAGCTCATCCAATTGTGGTAGTCACAGACCAACCACTTCAGGCAATCCTCTCTCGTCCTGACACCTCTGGCCAGCTGGCGAAGTGGGCACTCAAGCTAGGAGAATTCGACCTATCATTCCATCCCAGATCGGCCATGAAGTCTCAAGTCTTGGCAGATTTCTTGATCGAATGCACTTGGGCTAAGGAACAATTAGAAGAGTCCCATGCAAACCCCTTAGGTCCTGGAACCAAAGGAGGGGATGATTGGATCCTTCACATGGACGGAGCATCAAATTCCCAAGGGAGCGGAACAGGCCTCATCCTGGCTAGTCAAGACGGAGTTGTAACCGAGTATGCCCTTCGTTTTCTCTTTCCGGCCACCAACAATCAGGCTGAGTATGAAGCCCTACTGTCTGGGATAAGATTGTCTTGAGAGCTCGGGGTGAAATGCCTTAGAGTATTCACGGACTCCCAGCTAGTCACTGGCCAAATCAAAGGGGAGTACGAGGCATGGGATCCTACTATGTCCCGTTACTTAAGTATGGTGCAGTCACAAGCCTCTCCCTTATCCTACTTCAGCATCAGCTACATTCTTCGAAGGGAGAACGCCAGAGCTGACGCACTATCCCGACTAGCCACCTCAGCCGACGGGACTTTGGGAAGAACCTTGTAGAACATATGGAAGCCCCAAGCATCGAAGTAACAGAAGAGGCCCTGCCGGTCGAGCAGGAGCCCTCTTGGATGGACTCTTTGTTGGGAATTGTATCCTAAAGCCAATCATTTGATTATTGTGCTAATGTAAATTGTATATAAATTGATATATTAATAAAAGTTATTTGACAGTTTATTCATTACAAGAACATCTTCTTAAAACTCCTAATAGTAATGAAGCCCTCAGGATCTTCCTTCACGATAAAGGAGGATTTATCTTTGAAGGTCCTTAAAAGAGTTCGCAACCAAATGATATACTATGACAGGGCCATAGTACTAACAATTATAGGATGTTGTATATCATATTTGTTGGTTGTCCTATTAACCAAGGAGTGTAGAGACACTGATATGACATATAGGTGAAAGTGTAGGAGTATATTTCACTGAACGTGACTCATTTTCGGATACTTTACTGTCAAGAGTTAATCCGAGAAGATATAGGTATAAGTATCCTTCAGACCTGAAGATCACAACCAGTGGCTTACAAGAAACTCATTGTACTTAGGTGCCGGACCACCTGGATTTCTAATCCAGCTACGAAAGGTTACTGGGTGCAGTCAAGTACTTATGGTAGTCAGTTATGGATCAAGATGAAATTTGACCTATCCCGTTAAAAGGAGAAATGATGTGTTTCAATTTAGCAAGACCTTGGCCAAGGCACTTCATGTGAAAGTCACATGATCATTAAAATTGAAATCACTTTATGGATTTGCTGTTTAGAGTTGATAGGCTCTTAAGCCATCCTTAGCATTTATGGTCAAGAGGATGAATTATACGGTAACTATTTCTTAGGGTTCTTGGAGTTTGCTCGGCAACTCTTCGACCTATCCGGAAGTCGGGTTCCATTGCTAGATGGGCACATCGATTAGTATAGAAAATTATTTCTATACTACCGGCTTAGGTTCGAACCTAGAGAGTCACACGCATAGAAGTTTCCTAGATGATCTATTTGCTGATCAATGATTAAGAATCGTATATGATTTAATTAATCAATTTGATTGATTGAATTATCTCAATTGGATTAAGTACAAGTGAATAAGATTCAATTTGGTTAAGTCTACTAGAAGGACTAATCAATTTCAAATATTGATTTGAAATTAGATTTGATTTGGATTTAAATAGATTCAGGATTAGCCAAATTTGATTTGGGCTAGGACCATGATCTATATTGGTTTAATCCAATAATTTCAAATTAGCTTAAAACCAAAAATCCAAACCCCATGTGTGAAAAAGGTTTTCTCGTATGATGAGATAACTAAAATCTCATTTCATGAGAAATTAAATTCTCATGCAGAATTTAATTTATAACTTTTAGTCTTCTTCAAATGATTCCCAAGTTCAAGAAAAATAAATTTTGCTAAAAGGTGCCTCTTTGGAAGAGCACTCCACACAACTCTCCGTGCATTGACAAGTGTGTGAATTAATGTGCCTCTTTGAAAGAGCACTCCATATAACTCTCCGTGCATTGACAAGTGTGTGAATTAATGTGCCTCTTTGGAAGAGCACTCCATAAAACTCTCTGTGCATTGACAAGCGTGTGAATTAATATGCCTCTTTGGAAGAGCACTCCACACAACTCTTCATGCATTGATAAGTGTGTGAATTTAATATGTCTCTTTGGTTTTCACAAAAACAATGAAATTTTAAATGCTAGAATTCAATAGGCTGGCTAATATGAAACTATAAATAGAGGACATCCCCCACCAGATAAAAAAATACAAGATCAAAAGAGATCAAAAATTCTAAACAGTTAGAACCAAGTGTTACAGTTCTAAGAGTTAGAACAGAAAATTCTGGTGTGATTTTAGTGTTAGCAAAAGCTTGGTGGATCTTGGAGGAAGATTCAAGTGGAAGAATTCAAGATCAGCAAAATTATTTTTCTACGAGCTAGCACTCCTGAGAATCCAATCATTTAGGGGCTTCGCATGGACAATACTAGAGGCCGGACGATTGAACGGCTGCAGAGCTCAAAGGATTTACCTACTGTTCTTAAGGTGATGATTTGATCCTTAGATCTTAAGGCAGGCTTCAAGATGAGTAGTATGACTTCTTATCTGAAGATTAAGATATGATCTTAATTATTTAATTTATATGCAATACTTAGATCAAACGATCTTATAATATAAGGCAAAGATATGATCTTGATGCATGTTAGAAAGATTAATATGTAATCTTTAAATTTCCGCATTGATAATTGTTATCAAATTTTAAAATATGCATGCCTCGGGGATTAACTCTCCCAACAAGTGGTATCAGAGCTAGTTGACATGCACGGGTTATATGCAGGTAGAGCATCAATGGGAACTCTCGCTAGTGACCGTGTCACCGAAGCCAGACTCTCCGCCCATTGGTGTTGGTGTACAGGCCGAGACGGTAGCCGGCTAGTCTGATAGGTACATTTGTTAGGTGACATGGGAGGTACCCATACCGAGTAACAAATGGTATCAGAGCAATGATTTCTTATTGATCTAATTTATTGCACGTAAATTAATGCTATTATTAATTGTGTAATTATGGCTAAAACTAATCGCAAGGCTATATGGTCACAGATGGATTGAAAATCCAAATTACCCATTCAATGAGGTATTCTGTGACATATTGTCGTGCTATTGTTTTATCATTGATGCTCAATCCAAAGATAATTTAAATTGAGCTTATGCATCAAAACATAGATTACACGCACTCTCAAAAGATGTTTTATATTTGATACATATGATGTTGTATAAAAGCATGATATTTGCATGTTTAGTATAAAACATAGATATGATATATGATGGCATGATGTCTATGTTATGAAACATACAAATATTTATGAGAGTCTAATTTGAATGTCAAATGTTAATTCATAATATCTTTAGATATGATCTAAATATAGGAATTATGAGTAGTAACATAATACATGTGATGCTTGATTGAAATATATGACATGTAAATATGAAATATATTTAATCTTTTGGGTTAGCTAAATCAGGTCCATAAATGGTTAGACCCTAAGGTTTAAATCAACTGGACTAAAAGAGTATTTGAACAAATCTAATTAGATTATGTTAAGATTGCTCTAAATCAAACAATAGTTGTAGTTGATCATGTCCTTCTCTTTGATTAAACCAAATGGAAGTAGATTAGGCTCCGTGGTTGAGCATGAATCTCTTAGATGGTCAAATCAGAATTGGTTAACCATATGATGTCAAGGTGAGTTGGCAAGTTGCTCTAGGATCAACAATCGAATGGTTTTTAATTGGGAGCTACTCGTATTGATGCGTCTTTAACGAGTTAATGGCATATCCCTCCCATCGATCTCACTCACCTAGTCAATGTGGTGAACCATTTATGATTCAGATCATTTATCTGATTCGGGTTGACCCATACCTGTAAGGAAATCAGTCTGACTGATTTAGTTGCTACTTAACCTGACTTAATCTTGTTTCATTCTACCCATTTCATACATTCAGTGGGAGAACTTGATTAGTCAATTTGTCTTCAAATTATAAAATCCTCTAAAATTATTAGGTCCTTAAAATGAAATAGTATATGATAACTAGATCATAGCCTCCCATTAAGGTGGGTGATAATGAGTTCGATGTCTTGATAATCATTGGAGGCACTCCATGCCTGGTGCTTGTCAACCATCAGAATTATCATTCATTATATGATAAGTTAGCGTAACTATTAAATAGATAGTCAGGTGAGCCGAGCTTCACTCGAGCTTGGTTGTCTATTGATAGGTTACACTGATTATATCATTTAATGGTTGGACCTAACCAGAACTTTCAGTGGAGGCACTCCATGCCTGCTGAAGAGGTACATGGGGCAAAACTGAACACTAAGAATTTTTTGGGAAACAATTGGTTTTGAACCTACTCTTAGATGCATATGGGTTGGCCAAGCTTCACTTGGACCTGTATGTAGTCTATGTAGATCTTAGTGCCCGCTAAAGAATTAAGAATAATTCTTCGAATTGGGGTGTAGAGGCTGCCAATTTAAACAAAATAGTGGGAGAATCTTTAGACTAAAGTCCAAGTCTTTAGACTGAATCAATTTATATACTACTAAACTTTAGTTTTTTCCTTATACAGAAAATGGCCACTAATTTATCATTAAGGTCCCTATTGGATAGTGACAAGTTGAATGGTTCCAATTTTAATAGCTGGTTTAGAAAACTTAAGATCGTCCTTGAGCATGAGAGGATTCTATATATTCTTAATAATCCTGCATCAAAGATACCTGATGCAAACATACAAAGTTCTGAGAAAGACACTTATCAGAAGTGGCTCAATGATAGAACTATCGTACGTTGCATCATTCTAGCAGCAATGAACGATGAATTCGGTCGCCGGTTTGAGAATGCTCAGCTAGAAGAAATCATTCAAGCGTTGAATGAATCTTTCGGCACACCTGACGACGTTGAAAGGCACAAGACTAGTTGTGCTATTTTTAATGCTCGAATGAGGGATGGATCTCCTATCATTGATCATGTATTGTACATGATCAAGAAGATAGAACTGCTAAGCAAGCTCAGCTTTCCCCTACATGAGCAGTTGGAAAAAGATGTGATCCTGAATTCCTTTCCTCCATCCTTCCGACCTTTCCTTACTCATTTTCGAATGACAAAGCCTGCAGTCAACTACCATGGTTTGTTGGGATTGTTACAGAACTTTGAGAAGGATAACCAGCTCTCTAAGGGTTTGGTTAATGTGGTTGAAGGATCTAAGGTAGGGCGTCAACCCTTTGGGAAAGGGAAGAAGAAAAAGAATAAGAAAAAGGTGCAACATGCTAGGACATCTATAAGGGGTCAGATGCAGAAGAAGAAAGTTGATAAAAGTCAAGCTGAATGCTTTCTTTGCAATATGCAAGGGCACTGGAAGAGGAACTGTCCTCATTACATTGCCACACTTGATCCAAACAGGCCGAAGAAGAAAAAGGGGCAAAATGTTGCTCAACAAGGTATTTATATGATAACACCTTGTAATTTTTCTGTATATGATAATCAGACCTGGGTATTGGATACCGGGAGTCCTTTTAACATTTGCAATTTATTGCAGGGACTACAGGTCACTAAAAGATTTGAGGACAATGAAAGATTCCTTAATGTCGGCTATGAAAGATTAGTTCCAGTTCTGGCATTAGGAGTTCTTGAAATAGTTTTCAATAGAAATGTCATTATACTAAATGATTGTCATTTATGCCCAACGTTCTTGTTGAACATAATTTCTGTAGGCCTTCTGGCCAAAAGTCATTATGAAATTTCAATAAAGGATGTTACTTTGAATATCATTATGAATGGAGTCACTGTAATGACTGGGCATTTATCTAATGGCATTTATATATTATCACAGCCTGTGAATGTAGTGTACAAATCAAGTAAGCACCCTAAAACAACTGATGTCACAGACATTTATCTTTGGCACCATCGGCTGGGTCATATCAATAAAAAAAGATTAAATAGGTTAACTCAGGAGGGCATCCTTCAAGTTGATGATTATGAATCATTAACTACCTGTGAATCCTGTCTTCTTGGTAAAATGATGAAGTCATCTTTTACTAGAAAAGGTGAAAGAGCTAAAGAGCTATTAAGTCTAGTACATACTGATGTATGTGGACCAATGAGCACTTGTGCCAAAGGTGGATATTACTACTTCATTACTTTTACAGACGACCTTTCTAGGTTCGGTTATGTCTATCTTATGCGACATAGATCTGAATCGTTTGAAATGTTCAAACAATATCATAAAGAAGTAGAAAAACAAACATGAAAATGTATTAAGATCCTTCGATCAGATCGAGGAGACGAATACCTTTCCAATGACTTTATGACATATTAAGGGAGAATGGGATTCTCTCCCAATGGACTCCTCCAGGAACACCACAACATAATGGTGTGTCGAAAAGGAGGAATCGAACTCTGTTAGACATGGTTTGGTCCATGATGGGTTTTGCAAGCTTGCCAATATTCTTTTGGGGATATGCATTAGAATCAGCTTATCATATTCTCAATAAGGTTCCAAGTAAGTTTGTTTCAAAAACTCCACATGAGATGTGGTATGGACATAAACCGGTAATCACCTATTTGAGAGTCTGGGGGTGTCCATCTTATGTGAAACGTGCAAAATTAGACAAACTTGAACCCAAATCTGACAAATATTTTTTCATCGGCTATCTGAAAGAAACCAAAGGATATTACTTCTATAATACTGAAGAACAAAAGTTGTTCATTAGTAATAGAGCAGTTTTTCTTGAAAAGGAGTTCCTTAGTGAAGGAACAAATAGCTCTAATGTTGAACTTGAGGAAGTTCATCAAGTAGAAGGAACAACACAAACTAGTGAACCCTTAGAATCTGAGTTGATTAGATCAAACTCAAAACCCATTTTAGATGCACCATTAAGGTGATCTGGTAGAGTACCATATCAACCGGACAGATACTTAGGTTTCTTGGTCCAGAATGATGATCCTATTGAACTCAATGAGAACAACGAGGATCCGATCACCTATATGGATGCTATGCAAAGGACTGACTCTAATAAATGGCTTGATGCCATGAAATCCGAACTTGATTCCATGAAGGATAATAATGTATGGACATTAGTTAACCCACCCGAAGGGATAAAACCCATAGGGTGTAAGTGGGTTTTCAAGAGGAAAAGAGGCACAGACGAAAAGGTGAGACCTATAAAGCACGTCTGGTTACCAAGGGGTATTGTCAACGTTATGGTATTGACTATGACGAAACGTTTTCCTATGGCAATGCTGAAATCCATTCGGATTATGCTAGCTATAGCAGCACACTTAGATTATGAGATTTGGCAAATGGATGTTCAAACTGCTTTTCTAAAAGGTGATTTAGAAGAACAGGTGTATATGATACAGCCTGAAGGTTTTATATCTAAAGACGAGTCTAAAGTGTGCAGGCTACAGAAGTATTTATGGACTTAAGCAAGCATCTAGGAGTTGGAACATACGATTTGATAAAGTGATCAAATCTTATGGCTTTATTAAGAATAAAGAAGAACCTTGCATTTATAAATGGGCTAACGGTTCCGTTATTGTATTTCTTATATTATATGTGAATGATTCTCTTAATCGGGAATGATGTCCCTGCATTACAAGGAATAAAGACATGGTTATCATCACAATTCTCCATGAAAGATCTAGGAGAAGCATCATACATCCTCGGGATGAAGATCTATAGAGATAGATCTAAGAGGATGCTTGGTTTATCCCAATCTACGTACATTGACACAGTGCTAAAGAGGTTTAGCATGGAGAATTCCAAGAAAGACTATCTTCCGATAGGCCATGAAATTCATCTTTATAAGAAGGATTCTCCGACAACTCCTAATGAAAGAGAACGTATGAGTCGAATTCCATATGCTTCGGTAGTAGGATCGATTATGTACACCATGACATGTACAAGACCAGATGTGGCATACTCACTAGGAGTAGTGAGTAGATACCAATATGATCCAGGAGAAAAACACTGGCAAGTTGTTAAGACAATCCTTAAGTATTTGAGAAATACTAAGGACCAGTGGTTAGTCTATTGAGAGTCTGATTTGAAACTTGTTGGATATACTGATTCCAGTTTCCAATCAGATCATGATGATAGCAAAAGTGTATCGGGTTTCGTGTTTATCCTAAATGGTGGAGTTGTTTGCTGGAAAAGTTCCAAGCAACATACAGTGGCAGATTCGATGTGCGAGGCAGAGTACATCGCTGCATCAGATGCTACGAAAGAAGCTGTATGGCTACGAAAATTTATCTCCGAGCTTGGAGTGGCACCTTCCATAGATGGACCAGTCCTGTTGTACAGTGACAGTACTGGTGCCATAGCTCAAGCAAAGGAACCACAAGCACATCAGCGCACCAAGCACATACTGCGTCGGTTTCATCTTATACGAGAGATAGTAGACCGAGGTGACATAAATCTTTAGAAGATTGATGGAAAGGAAAACCTAGGTGACCCATTTACTAAAGCACTCAGCATCAAGGAGTTTGATGACTATAAATTGAAGATGGGTATTAGATATTGTAATGAGTGGCTTTAGGCTAAGTGGGAGTTTGTTGGGAATTGTATCCTAAAGCCAATCATTTGATGATTGTGCTGATGTAAATTGTATATAAATTGATATATTAATAAAAGTTATTTGGCAGTTTATTCATTGCAAGAACATCTTCTTAAAACTCCTAATAGTAATGAAGCCCTCAGGATCTTCCTTCACGATAAAGAAGGATTTATCTTTGAAGGTCCTTAAAAGAGTTCGTGACCAAATGATATACTATGATCGGGTCATAGTACTATCAATTATAGGACGTTGTATATCATATTTGTTGGTTGTCCTCTTAACCAAGGAGTGTAGAGACACTGGTATGACATACAGGTGAAAGTATAGGAGTACATTTCACTGAACGTGACTCATTTCCGGATACTCTACTGTCATGAGTTAATCCGAGAAGAGATAGGTATAAGTATCCTTCAGACCTGAAGATCACAACCAGTGGCTTACAAGAAACTCATTGTACTTAGGTGCAGACCACCTGGATTTCTAATCCAGCTACGAAAGATTACTGGGTGCAGTCAAGTACTTGTGGTAGTCAGTTGTGGATCAAGATGGAATTTGACCTATCCCGTTAAAAGGAGAAATGCTTGTGTTTCAATTTAGCAAGACCTTGGCCAAGGCACTTCATGTGAAAGTCACAAGATCACTAAAATTGAAATCACTTTATGGATTTGCTGTTTAGAGTTGACAGGCTCTTAAGCCATCCTTAGCATTTGTGGTCAAGAGGATGAATTATACGGTAACTATTTCTTAGGGTTCTTGGAGTTTGCTCGGCAATTCTTCGACCTATCCGAACGTCGGGTTCCATTGCTAGATGGGCACATCGATTAGTATAGAAAATTGTTTCTATGCTACCGGCTTAGGTTCGAACCTAGAGAGTCACATGCATAGAAGTTTCCTAGGATGATCTATTTGCTGATCAACGATTGAGAATTATATCTGATTTAATTAATCAATTTGATTGATTGAATTATCTCAATTGGATTAAGTACAAGTGAATAAGATTCAATTTGGTTTAAGTCTACTAGATGACTAATCAATTTCAAATATTGATTTGAAATTATATTTGATTTGGATTTAAATAGATTCAGGATTAGACAAATTTGATTTGGGCTATGACCATGATCTATATTGGTTTAATCCAATAAATTCAAATTAGCTTAAAACCAAAAATCCAAACCCCATGTGTGAAAAAGGTTTTCTCGCATGATGAGATAACTAAAATCTCATCTTATGAGAAATTAAATTCTCATGCAGAATTTAATTTTAACTTTTAGTCTTCTTCAATGATTCCCAAGTTCAAGAAAAATAAATTTTGCTAAAAGGTGCCTCTTTGGAAGAGCACTCCACACAACTCTCCGTGCATTGACAAGTGTATGAATTAATGTGCCTCTTTGGAAGAGCACTCCACACAACTCTCCGTGCATTGATAAGTGTGTGAATTAATGTGCCTCTTTAAAAGAGCACTCCACACAACTCTCCGTGCATTGACAAGCGTGTGAATTAATGTGCCTCTTTGGAAGAGCACTCCACACAACTCTTCATGCATTAATAAGTGTGTGAATTTAATATGTCACTTTGGTTTTCACAAAAACAGTGGAATTCTAAATGTTAGAATTCAATAAGCTGGCTAATATGAAACTATAAATAGAGGACATCCCTCACCAGATAAAAAAACACAAGATCAAAAGAGATCAAAAATTCTAAACAGTTAGAACCAAGTGTTACAGTTCTAAGAGTTAGAACAGAAAATTCTGGTGTGATTTTAGTGTTAGCAAAGCTTGGTGGATCTTGGACGAATATTCAAGTGGAAGAAATCAAGATCAGCAAAATTGTTTTTCCGTGAGCTAGCACTCCCGAGAATCCGATCATTCGAGGGCTTCGCATGTACAATACTAGAGGCCGAACGATTGAACGGCTGCAGAGCACAAAGGATTTACCTACTGTTCTTAACGTGAGTGATTTGATCCTTAGATCTTAAGGCAGGCTTCAAGATGAGTAGTATGACTTCTCATCTTGAAGATTAAGATATGATCTTAATTATTTAATTTATATGCAATACTTATATCAAACGATCTTATAATATAAGGCAAATATATGATCTTGATGCATGTTAGAAAGATTAATATGTAATCTTTAAATTTCCGTATTGATAATTGTTATCAAATTTTAAAATATGCATGCCTCGGGGATTAACTTTTCCAACACGCTTATGTTCGGTATCTTACCGACGTCGCCCTCTCTGAAAACCCGACTGAGGCTAGGCTACTCAAGCGCCAAGCCCCGAAGTTTCTAATGATGGGCGGAAAGCTTTACCGAAGGTCGTTCTCATACCCGGTCCTCAAATGCGTTGGCCTCGCGGAAGTAGATTACATCTTGTGGGAAATCCATGAGGGAATATGCGGAAGTCATTTGGGGGGCAGAGCCCTGGCGTACAAAGCCATGTGGCAAGGATACTACTAGCTGACAATGAGGGAGGAAGCGTTCGAGCTCATCAAGAGATGCGATAGTTGTCAACGCCATGCCAACATCCAGCGACAACTGACGTCCCAGCTGACCCTCCTGGCTGTACCTTGGCCCTTCGCCCAGTGGGGTATGGACATCTTGGGACCATTCTCCAGCCTCCGGTCAATGCAAATTCTTGCTGGTAGCCATCGACCATTTCATCAACTGGATCAAGGCCGAAGCACTCGCCAAGATCACCAAGGGCAAGGTGAGATCCTTTTTCTGGAAATCTGTAGTGTATCGGTTTGGATTGCCGCATACTCTCGTCACTGACAATGGCTGGCAGTTTGACAACACGGCCTTCCGAGAGTTCTGCGCCGAGCTAGGCATCCATCAGCGGTTCACCTCCGTAGGACATCCCCAGACCAACGGCGCGGCTGAGGTAACCAACCGCATTATTCTTTAAGGACTTAGAGCTCGGCTAGATGACTGCAAAGGATGGTGGGTAGAGGAGCTCCCCAATGTACTGTGGGCCTACCACACAACACCGCGAGCCCCCACCGGAGAGACTTCCTTTAGCCTAGTCTTCGGATCCGAAGCTATTATTCCTATGGAGATAGGTGCCCCAAGCCCCCGGATGAAGTTGTACAATGAGGGGGACAACCCAAATCAGTTACGGGCTGACCTCGACCTAGTAGAAGAATTACGAAACCGAGCATGACTCCGGATGGCAGCTTACCGACAGCGAACGGCCAAGTATTACAATGCTCGCATCCACCCCAAGGCATTCTTGCTAGGAGACCTAGTCCTCCGACGAGCCAAAGTTTCAAAGCCGACTGAAGGAGGTAAGCTAGCACCGAAATGGGAAGGACCCTATCGAGTCGCGGAGGTACTCCACCACGGAGCATACAAAATTGAGGGGCTGGATGGGAAGCCTCTCCCCTGCACTTGGAACGCAGACAACCTACGTTAGTACTATCAATAGCTTGTTAATGTCCCTAATCTGAGCATGTCTGCTAGAGTAATATTTATTCTCACTAACCTGTGTCTTTGAGTGATCCTGCTTCTCATTTGAAGCCCGACTCCGCGTCGGCACTCGAAGCTCGGCTCCGTCGGCACCTAAAGCCCCACTCCACGTCGGTACCTAAAGCCTGACTCCGCATCGGCACTTGAAGCCCAACTCAGCATCGGCACTTGAAGCCCGATTCAGCATTGGCACTTGAAGCTCGACTCCGTGTCGGCACACTCGTCCGACTCGGGTCGGCAAACTCGTCCGACTCGTGTTGGCACACTCGCTCGACTCCATGTTGGCACACTCGTCCGACTAATCGGCACACTCGTCCGATACGTGTCGGCACACTCACTCGACTCCGCGTCGGCACACTTGTTCGACTTGTGTGGGCACACTCGCTCGACTCTACATCAGCACACATCACTCGGGTCGGCAAACTTGTCCGACTCGTGTTGGCACACTCGCTCGACTCCATGTTGGCACACTCGTCCGACTTGTCGGCACACTCATCCGATACGTGTCGGCACACTCGCTCGACTCCGCATCGGCACGCTTGTCCGACCCGCGTCGGCATCTCGTCCGACTCACATCGGCATGCTCGCTCGACTCTGCATCGGCACACTCGCTCAACTCCGCGTCGGCACACTCGTTTGACTCGTCTGTACACTCGCTCGACTCGCATCTGTACACTCCCTCGACTTCGTGTCGGCACACTTCGCTCGACTCTGCGTCGGCACAATTCGCTCGACTCCACGTCGGCACGCTCGTCCGACTCATCGGCACGCTCGCTCGACTCCGCATCAGCACACTCGCTCGACTCTGCATCGACACACTCGTCTGACTCGTCGGCACACTCACTCGACTCCATGTCAGCACACAAGTTTGACTCTACCGGTACCTAAATCAGCTCTCAAGCTGAGGTACTGATGCTTTCTAGCCTGATCTGTCCATAAACCAACGGCGTATCAGCGTTTCTACTCCCTATGCACTACTGGCTCTGACATCGTCCTACGATGTAAGGTCGGATCTTCTGCCTTTAAGCCATTGGTCCTTGGTAAACCAAGACGTTGGCTATACTTGTCTACGGCTTCGGCCTCGGCTAATCTTCATGATCGGTTCATGTCAACCTAATCGCTAAAAAACTTGGCTATGACACAAATCGAATAGGCACTACGGATCAAAAAGATTCATTAATAGCAAAGAGTTCAAAATTGCCGATCAAATCGGACTTGATACAAAAAAAGAAACTCAAAGCTTGGCCAGAGCTGGGCAATCATCCTCCTGAACTTCGTCTGGCTCCAACTATTCAATTCCCTCGAGATCGTAGAATCTTTGTATTTTCTCTTTATAATCTTGGAAGCCGCCCTCGTACGCAACTGCAGTTATCATGGCCAATTCCTTTTCAAAGGCGTCGGACTTCCTAAAATTCTCTATGGCCTTGGCTGCTTCCTTCTCGGCCTTGGTTGCTTTCTTCTCGGCCTCGGCGGCCTTATTCTTGGCCTCGGTTACCGCCGCCTTCAGATTGGTTATTTCGACATCGGCTCGGCGAGCGATTTCTTTCACTGCAAGGGGGAAAAAATATTACGACGCCCAATGCATCGCAATTGCATCGCTAAACATGCTATTGCGATGCAATAGTGACGCAATGACGACGTCGCTCAGATGTCCGTCGCAATATCAATTTGTCGCAATTGCGTCACAATATTACAACTCTCTGCGATGCAACAATGCATCGCAATATTGCGATGCATCAAAATGCGTCGCTAAATTTAAAATTAATTTTTAATATTTAAAATTATTATTAAATATTGCGACACATTCAATTGCATCGCAATATTGCGATGCATTTAGTTACATCGCAATATTTAACAATAATATTTTTAATATAATAGCGATGCAATTTGAGTCGCTAATGCGTCGCAAAGAAATTTTTTTTAAAATATTGCGACGCAAGGTCATTGCATCGCAATATTTATCAAAAATATTTTAGATATAATAGTGACGCAATTTGAGTCGTTAATGCGTCGCTATTAATTTTTTTTAAAAAATTATTATGACGCCAGGTCATTGTGTCGCAATATTTAATAAAACTATTTTAAAAATATTAGCGATGCAATTTAGTCGCTAATGCATCGCAAATTAAATTTTTTAAAAAATATAAAATATTAAAAATTAAAACGGTTAATACAATTTTGTTACATTTAAATATTGATAGAAACATTCTTCACTCATATTGATCCAAACAATAATCAATTTTTAAAAATAATTCATATATTAAAATTTTGAAGTTTTCATGTACAACATAAAAAAAGAAAAAAAAATACATCAAGAATCGAGCGATCACGTAGAGGTTGGAGACCCTGCGACAAATGGCTAACCATATCCTGCAAATGACGCATTTGATCTCACACGTCTGTAAGCTCCTGATCCCGGCCTCGCATACGCTGCTCGAACTCATGCTCGACCTCCTGCCAAACCTCCTGACGAACGTCCTGCCGAACCTCCTCCGCAATAGATCTCTGAATTCGTCTAAACGCTCGGCAGGAATATCACCAGAAAATCGCGAGTTGGAGGCCTGATGGGAAAAATATGCAGAAGCTCTAGTGCCCAGACCATAGACCCTGCGGTCTCGCGGCTGGGCACCAACAGCCTCCAAAAACACATGCCGACTCTTCTTTGTTGAGAGTTTGACGGGCGTCTCCCCATCAGTGGAGTTGACCTGCGATGCCTGAGAGCGAAGCTCCTTGACTCATGTCTTTGAATTATAAAATCAACAATAAATGAGTTAATAAATTTCTTGAAATAAAATTTTAGAAATTAAACAGATACTATAAAGCTAATTTCTTACCGCAACCTCCCGTGATCGCGTGTCGACCTAGGAACCGTCCCTCCTGTGTGTCGTCCTGAATAGACAAACTCACCAGGATCTCCGCCCTCCTCCTCAGACTATAATAATAAAAAAATTAATATTAATACAAATATTTGTAAATAACTAAATTAGTAATTAAAATATTTATTTTCTTACCATACGTCGTCTGTGCTCCGGAATCGAAATGGAGCCCGAAGTATGGCGAGAGAGACCCGTGTCAGGACCGCCCTTCTCGGATCGGTGGTTCATGCTGGCTGATGCGGACCTCCTGCGCCAGCCATCGAACTGCCAGGCCTGCTGCCACTCGTGCCAAATACCCTCTGGCACATGCACAGGACGTTGACCCGATGGCTGGCAGGGTTCCACGTAAACTTTTTCTGCATTAAAATAAACAGTTAGTTTTAAAATTTATTAAGATTAAGAAATTTTATATCAGTGATAAATTGTATTTAATAAGTTACCTGAAACTCAGAAAATAAAACTCCCTCGTGGCTGGAGATACGTGGCACCAATCGTAGCCACTGGGATCTACACGCCTCTGAAACACGGCGCTGATGTGGCTGGATACATGATGCTGCTCAATAAATTTGTTAAAAAAAGGCATGTTTATAAGTAATTGACTTAAAAACATAACATATATTTTTAATTAGTATATACTTACAGCCCATGAGCATCAAGTTGAAGTACGGTGTGGCCGATGGTGGAAGAACTCTCGGAGGTATGTGCCGATCGACTGGATGGTAATACCAATGCAGGATCACCGCCGACTGCTAGAGAGATCGAAGGTTGTGCAATGTGTGGAGATCCGAAATCTTCATCTCCAAAGCTCATGTGATCTAATGCAGCAGAGCTACGTCCCTGCTCACTCCGTATGTCGTCGGTAGATCTACCTCTGCCCGTCATACTGAAAATACTAAAGATTCATGCAATTAAATTACGATTAATGATTAACTATGTAAAAATTTACCACTTATAAAATAAAGTTGAATTTAAAAAACCTCTATGTTTAATCGGTGTCATTTATTTCATGAAATATTGGTTCAACATCCGATGCCAAATCGGACTGCGATTCAGTTTCATTATCATCGGATGGAAACCGAACATTTGCATCCGTAATTTCTTGGACATCACCATTTGGATCTCTAAGTGATGTTTCAGGAGCCCTTGTGTCGTCCTCAATTGCATGCATTTCCATCTCATCCTCTTGAATGCAGGGCACTCGGCTGATTGACTTGATGAACTCTCCTCTAATAAGATTGTTGAACGTTGGATGATTTTAGAAACAACCCACCAATCTCGCTTGTCGTTGCGCAAACTTGGATATCCTTAGTAAAACACTTGTTGAGCTTGGGATGCAAGGATGAATGGGTCATATTTTTGCAATCTTCGTCGATAGTTCACTTCAACCAAATTGTAGTCGTTATGAACCCTTTTGCCCACAGGAACTGTTGGATCGAACTAATCGCAACGAAACATACGGTTCGTTTCATAGGCCAACCGGGATATTCAACTTCAACCACCTCTACTAACTTTCCATAATAATCCTGCATATTTGCTTCAACACTTTCTCCTTTAACACACGCGCCCCAGTTCTGCATGCCTCTTGAAGCTGCTAATCGTTCAATCTGAAATTTGTACCCATTAACAAAATAGCCAGTAGAGGTTGTTATGGTCTTCAATGGCCATTGCGATAGACATTTAATGAAAATATTATCGGTTGGGGACCATGGACCGTTTACCTATAAATTAATAAGCTATTCACAACCAATTCAAAAAATTAAAGCCATTACTGAAATTGATTGAGTGATACTACTCACAAATTCATAAAACCAGTAAGCGAACTCTGTTTCTAACTTCTGTCCAATTGCAACTTGACTGATGTCGGGATTCATCTGTCGTTGTCTATCACAATACATCCTTATGGGATGATAAGGATTAAAACTTATGTTAGCAATTAAATATTGTGGTATATTGTAATTTAAATTAGAAGTTCCAATTAAGCATTGAAGTATACACTTACTCAATATATGGATCGACTTTTCTACAGTTCATTAGGATGTAATAATGTGCTGCATTATACTCCATATCGCTAAGATTTCTTGACTTCTGCCCCCCAAATGAATGGCCGATACCTTTAAAAATTGATATTCTACCGTCATTAGGTTCTCCTTCATCCACATATATCATCGTTACGACCAAGATTTTGGCTCCTCGTGTGGACGTGACCCTCAAAGTAATACGAGGCAAAAGCTGAAACTTCTTCGACCAAGTGTGCATTACATATAGAACCTTCAACCCTTGCCTTATTACGCACATTATTTTTTAACTTTTTAAGGTACCTATATGTAAAGTTGAGACAAAAATTAACCAATTTTCTCGCAATGAAATAATATTTGAAATGTCAACATGTCTTAATGATGTATATATTTACCTCTCGAAATGATACATCCAGCGATACTGCACGGGACCAGCTATTCTCGCTTCGTATGGCAAGTGAACCGGTAAATGCTCCATTGAGTCAAAAAAACTGGGAGAAATATTCGCTCTAGCTTGCATAAAATAATTAAAATTTCCTCCTCAAGCCTTGCCATGGATGCAGAAGTAATGACTGTGGCAGAAAACTCCTTGAAGAACAAGTTGAGCTCTGTCAATGCCTTCCAGACATGTTGCGGAAGCAACTCATGAAAAGCTATAGGCAATAACCGCTGCATAAAAACATGACAGTCGTGACTCTTCATGCTGAACAACTTGAGCTTATGCATGTCTACACACCTACCGATATTTGAGGCATAACCATCTGGAAATTTTAACCCTCTAAGCCAGTTACATAAAACTTCTTGTGAATTTCTGTCAAGAGTGTAACAGGCTTTAGGATAGGTCCCTGTCGGCACTCCTCCTCAAATCACCTCTTCTGCAATACTGATTAAGTTCTTCTCTTGACTTTGCAGTGTCTTTTGTTTTTCCCGGGATGTTTAGCACCGTGTTAAATATGTTATCAAAAAAAATTTTCTCGATATGCATAACATCCAAGTTGTGCCGGATGAGATTTGTGCTCCAATAAGGCAAATCCCAAAATAAACTCCGCTTCTTCCAGTTATGTTCTTTACATATACGGCCATTTATTTTATCTGCATCTGGTTCCCAAGCATACCTCAACCCCAAATGCTCTATAGTATCAAATATATCCGTGCCGACCTAACCGGTTCGGCGAATTTTGTGACTGCTTTGTTCTTCCGGAAGGCAATCAAGTTACGCCTGTAAGGATGATTTGGGGGCAAGAACTTCCTATGATTATCAAACCATGACTGCTTACCACTCTTCTGCAATGTAAATGCATCCGAATCATACATGCAATGAGGGCATGCCAGACGTCCAGCAGTGCTCCAACCAGACAACATTGCATATGCCGGAAGTCACTTATTGTCCACATCAAAGCAACTCTCATGATGAAATTCTGTTTCATAGAAATGTCGTAGGCTACGACTCCTATTTCCCACAACATTTTCAATTCGGCTACCAACGGTTGCAAGAAGACATCAATCTTTTCCTTTGGATTTGATGGTCCTGGAACCAAAACTGTCAAAAATATTGCAGTCTATTTCATGCATGTTGACCCAATTGATGATTTTGATGATTAACAAAACTATTTGAGTATAACAATTGAAGGCTCTAATGATTTTGATTAAGTTTTTCAGATTATAAGTCGATTGAATGATCAAAATCAGGAGTTAAATCTAGTTCTGGATCGAATCTAATGTCTAGGTAAGATTGCAGACATTAGAGTCGACTCGAGAATCACAAAGCTGACTCCAGTATCTGGCACGGAAGTTAGAGTCGACTCCGAGACTGTTAGAGCCGACTCTATCAGAAAACAACAGAACGTTAATTTTTTCTGGCCCCGACTTAGAGTCGACTCCGGGTCTGTTAGAGTCGACTCCAGAAAAATTTCTTGTCGACCCCAGAAAAGTCAGAGATGACTCCAAAATTAATGGATTAAAGTGTTTCGAGTTAGAGCCGACTCCAAAAAAGTTAGAGTCGACTCCAACCCACTTGGAACAAAAAATCAAATTGCCAGATCAGCTCTAACGGTAATATTTCTATTTTACTTTATTTCTAACGGATATATTTTGTTGCAAGGTACACTCCAATGCATAGTTTTCTTCCAAAAATAGTTTGAAAGAAATCTATAAAAAGGAAAGACTATCATTCAAAAACAAGGATAGAGAAGAACGGAAAAACAAAGAGGAAAAACTGAAATAGAGAATTCCAATTCAAAATCCGAAAAAGAGAGAGCCTGAATCTCAAGAGAAAAACCTTCTAGCTCAAATCCACTCCACTCCAAAAGCTCAAGAGGAATCCAAGGCATTCAAATCAAAGTTTTGGTGGATTTCCCAAATTGGAGAAAGAGGATCAGTTTCTTGCTTTTCAATCCTTCTCAACTGCTTCAACTGTAAAGAATCGGAGCTAAGGCTTAATTCAATCTAGCAAGGAGAAGAAAGAAAATAAGAAAAAGAAGAAAAGCTCAAAGCCAACCAACTACAAATCAGGCTTTTCTAAACCTTGTTCATTTACTTGATTATTTGCTCATTGAGGAGCTGTGTACTTGAAAAACAATATTCTTTTGTTCTGTCTAGTTCAATCTAGGGGATTGAACTAGTGGAGGTAGTCTTACCTCGGTACAAGCTTGGTATAGCTTGTGTTAGGGTTTTTGTGCTGGTGAGCCCGGAAAACCGGCTGGGTTCGTTGTGATCCCGGGAAAAACAAGTTTGAGTTGTGAGCTTGTAAAACAACTCGGCTGTAATAAAGGAAGATTATAGTGTGGACCCAAGTAAATCTTGGAGTAGACGTAGGTGTTGGATACACCGAACCACTATAAAATCTTGTGTTTGCCGTGTCTCCTTTATCTCTATCTCTATCTCTATCTTGTTGATTGTATTTGTTTTTGCATCTGCATGCACTTTCACTCACACTAAGCAAACAAATATTTCAAAAGGTTTAAATTTTTTAAGAACCCAATTCATCCCCCCTCTTGGGTTGTCATCTGGGCCAACAATTGGTATCAGAGCTAGTGCTCATTAGATTTTGATCACACGATCAAGAGCTAAAGATCCAAATGGCAGCTCAGTTGGATCATTTGCTGAAGGTCATTCTACAAATAGACTCCACTGTTTAATGGTTCAAATTATTCATATTGGAAAGCTAGAATGAGGATATTCATTCAAGCTTCTGACTATGAACTATGGGGTGTTATAATTAATGGACCTAGTACACCCACACATGTTATTGATGGCATATTGTTCCTAAGCCCGAAAGGGACTGGAATGATAATGATAGGAAGATGGCACAGCTTAACGCTAAAGCCATGAATGTTTTATATTGCTCTTTAGATGCAAATGAATTTAATAGAATCTCCACATGTAATTCCGCAAAGGAGATTTGGGATAGATTAGAGGTTACCCATGAGGGTACCAACCAAGTAAAAGAATCTAAAATTAATATTCTTATTCATAAATATGAGTTGTTTAGCATGGAACAATCTGAAAACCATTGCATGCATGTATACTAGATTTACAGATATTGTAAATGGTTTAAAAAGCTT
>UESW01004392.1:245789-272214 GCA_900491605.1 Calamus simplicifolius
TAGGTAAGATTGCAGACATTAGAGTCGACTCCGAGAATCACAGAGCCGACTCCAGTATCTGGCACGAAAGTTAGAGTCGACTCCGAGACTGTTAGAGCCGACTCCAACAGAAAAGACAGAACGTTGTTTTTCTGGCCCCGACTTAGAGTCGACTCGGGTCTGTTAGAGTCGACTCCAGAAAAGTTTCTTGTCGACCCCAGAAAAGTCAGAGACGACTCCAGAATTAACGGATTAAAGTGTTTCGAGTTAGAGCCGACCCCAGAAAAGTTAGAGTCGACTCCAACCCACCTGGAACGAAAAATCAAATTGCCAGATCAGCTCTAACGGTAATATTTCTATTTTACTTTATTTCTAACGGATATATTTTGTTGCAAGGTACACTCCAACGGATAGTTTTCTTCCAAAAATGATTTGAAAGAAATCTATAAAAAGGGAAGACTATCATTCAAAAATAAGAACGGAAAAACAAAGAAGAAAAATGAAAATAGAGAAATCCCAATTCAAAAATCCGAAAAAGAGAGAGCCTGAATCTCAAGAGAAAAAAACCTTCTAGCTCAAATCTACTCCACTCCAAAAAGCTCAAGAGGAATCCAAGGCATTCAAATCAAAGTTTTGGTGGATTTCCTAAATTGGAGAAAGAGGATCAGTTTCTTGCTTTTCAATCCTTCTCAACTGCTTCAACTGTGAAGAATCGGAGCTAAGGCTTGATTCAATCTAGCAAGGAGAAGAAGAAAAGAAGAAAAGAAGAAAAGCTCAAAAGCCAACCAACTACAAATCAGGCTTTTCTAAACCTTGTTCATTTACTTGATTATTTGCTCATTGAGGAGCTGTGTACTTGAAAAACAATATTTCTTTTGTTTGTGTCTAGTTCAATCTGGGGGATTGAACTAGTGGAGGTAGTCTTACCTCGGTACAAGCTTGGTATAGCTTGTGTTAGGGTTTTTGTGCTGGTGAGCCCGGAAAACCGACTGGGTTCATTGTGATCCCGGGAAAACAACAAGTTTGAGTTGTGAGCTTATAAAACAACTCGGCTGTAATCAAGGAAGATTATAGTGTGGACCCAAGTGAATCTTGGGAGTGGACGTAGGTGTTGGATACACCGAACCACTATAAAATCTTTGTGTTTGCCGTGTCTCCTTTATCTCTATCTTATTGATTGTATTTTATTTTTGCATCTGCATTCACTTTCACTCACACTAAGCAAACAAATATTTCAAAAGGTTTAAATTTTTTTAAAGAACCCAATTCACCCCCCCCCCCCTCTTGGGTTGTCATCTAGGCCAACACTGTCGATGGGGCTAAGCCCAGCGGCACAAAGGGCCTCCTCCGATAATAAGACAATAGTCAAAATGCCCGACCGCTGGTGAGGACCCCCAGATCCTCCCTCTTCCGCTCAGATAAGGCCATATGCGCCTCCATGTCCCTAACCGGGTTTCCCCATCCTTGCGAAAGTCGGAACCGATGTTCCCCTCAGCGATAAAAAACCGAACCTTCCATCCCTTTATGGACGATGGCTTGTCCACGATCGTCTTGAATGACTTCCGAGGTCCGATATAGGACCACTCCGATTTCTCCTGGGCAATAGATGGTGATAAGCGCAGAATAGGGATAGAGTTGTTGTTACCTTCACTTGGCTACACATCGAGATAAACCCGATGATACTTCGCCAGCTGTTGGGAGCTACCATCGTCGGACAATTGTTGTAAAACTTCATGATCTCCTTCACCAGGGAATGGAGAGGAAATCGAGGCCCGCCTTCAGACTGTCTTTATAAAGGAAAACCCCATACTCCAGTTCCTGTGAAACCCTACGCTCGGGCCCCGACAATCGCAGGAGGATATCCGAGGGGATGCCGTATTTCAGATAGAGTCTCCCAATTCCTCAGCAGTAATTTCTGAGACCATATCGCTAGGACTCATCATTCTGCTCGCTGGAAGGAACACCAAGCAAAATTACAAAGAAGGTAGGAGAACAAATCCCTCCGGGAAGAAACAAAGAATGATGCGAATGGGAATAACGTTGCTTCGACTTTGCTTCCTCCCAAAGGAAACCGCCTCAAGTGAAGATAAGGTGCCTCAACCAAGGCATACGGAACCGCCACTGTAAACGCTGTGAAAGTCGGGATTTGCTACGTGGCAATTCCCCAACCGTTGCCCCAAAGGAGACTTATGTGACACGTCCCGTAAAGGCACGGCGGCCGCGCAGCATTAATTAAGGCATCATTGCGCGGGCTGTCAAATCCGGATCCCTCCGTTCAAGTCATGTCACCCGGAGTTATACTCCCTACGCTTCAAACTAGGGAGTGGGGGGCATGTGTTAAGGGGTAAAATCGTTGTGCATCAATAATCGTGCATATGGCTAAGACTAACCCTGATTCCTACTCGCCGTGCGGCATCCACCAGAGATAGGCCAGCCTTGTAAGTTGGGGCGCCCTGGCCCCTCATCGAGCCAAGGGTTCCCAAGGCATAGGTCACGCCTCTCGGCCCCAGCCGACCTATATCATCTCTCGGCCCCAGCCGAGCTATATCATCTCTCGGCCCCAGCCGAGCTATATCATCTCTCGGTCCGAGCCGAGCTATCTCATCTCTCGGCCCCTGCCGAGCTATTTCGCCTCTCGGCTCCAGCCGAGCCGTCTCGTCTCTCGGCCCCAGCCGAGCTTTCATCCCTCGGTCCTAGCCGAGCTATCTCGTCTCTCGGCCCCTCTAGCCAAGCCATCTCATCGTCCGGCCTTTCTAGCCGGTCTCTCCTATCACTTGGCCAAGCCCGAACGATACCTATACCTCTGCGGAATTCGGCAGGAGACCTTGAAGTAGTAAAATTCCAAATAGGAATCATATCTGAGAATGGCCTAGGGCCCTGGAGCCTATGCCCTTGCCAAATCTCGAGACATCAACAAGCTTTCCCAGCTGTCGATCCTCTAACTAACCAGATACAAATCCTATCGATTTCATAACAAACTGGATTCGGATCTCAATGGCTTTCGGACCCACGACGCTTCCAAGTAACCAGGTGATCCTCTATAAATACCACAGCTTCAGATCCCCTCAGGTAAGGGCCATCTCTTACACACTCGATGCGCACTTGCTCACTGACACCCTCTCTCCTTGTCTGCCTTTGCTTCCGCCATTAACGCTCTACTCTGAGCTCTGGAGAGACTCTTCAGCGAGAGCCTTCTCTCATTTTTGTTGATTGCCGATCTCCACTGAGTTGAGCGTCGGAGGGTCTTCCGCAGAGCGCCACCCCCAACGCCTCTCGCGTGAAGACTGTTTTGCAGGTCCGCCCAGAAGGAAGCCCATCTCGAAGCCTGATCACGCCCAAGTCAAAGAACAGATTTCAGCAGCAACAATATATATATAGAGTTGGTCTATTCTTATACATTCAATGAAGCTAAATATAAAATTTGATCTTGAATTCACTTGGATTTTAAAATTACTTTATTTTTTATTTTAAAAAATTTATCAAAAAAATGATTAACTACATTTTAGACAAATTTATTTGTATCAATATTAATTATTAATTTTTTTATTTTTATTGAAAAAAGATATTATGTGTTTGGTTTGTGTTTCAGAAAATATTTGAAAATATGATTTGTATCTAAAAGTATTCTATTAATTTTTAGTGTTAAAAAATATGTTTTGTTGATGTTTTTAAAAATTATAAAAAAAAAGAGAACCATGTGAAGAAAGATTGAAGAAGAAGAAAGAAGATGAAAAAGATAGAAAGAATGATAAAATTTGAAAAATGACTCAAAAAGATTACGAGAAGAAAGAAAAAGGTAAATTTGCATAGAAGGATAAAATTTAAAAATAACTTTAAAAAAATATTACTTTGAAATTTTTTAGATTTATTTAAATTTTTTAAATTATTTTAAAAAAAATTTAAAATAATTCGATTTTCATGATATGAATTGAATTTTTTATTTTTAAAAACAAAAAAATTAAATCAGCTGCCAAACGAGCCCTTAATCATCCGTTAACCCAGAAGCGAATTCGTGCAGGCCATCCAGCACTCGGAAGTAAAGAGTACGCTGAAAGTAACGCTATAGTCTCCGAATGCCACATTGGCGTGACAAATTAGTTGTCCAGCGGTCGTTGGTGAGTCGAGAGTTTTGTCGATTACGAGTGTCGTTTTCTAGTCAGTAACTATTCTGAGGTCATCCACCGCAGCCCATCGAGGAGCGGTCTTTTTCGCCCCACTTCTCGGGCCCCGGCGCCGAGCTTCTTCCATAAAGAGGACGGCGAAGAGCAGAGAACCGAGACGAACTCCCAAGATAGTCTCCCTTCAGGGCTTTTGCAGGTCCCCGCATCTCTCACCCTCTCTATAGAACCCATATAAAACAATTCGTTCATCGTCTCAGAGTGTGAGAGAGAGAAAGAAAGGAGGAAACGAGAGGCGAGCGAGGAGAATCTTGCTATGGCGGAGAAACCCCAGCCGTCCGCGTCCTTTACTGTGGCGTCTGCGGCCTCCCGGCGGAGTACTGCGAGTTCGGGCCCGACTTCGATAGGTGCAAGCCCTGGCTCCGCCAGCACGCCCCGACCTCTACCCCGATCTCCTCAAAGGTACCCCCTCGCTCTGGCCTTTTCCTCCCCCTCCTTTTTCCCTTAACAGATGCTTGATTGCTCGTTTAATCCCGGGTTTAGAGGCCACGGAGAAGGAGGCCGACAAGGCCGCTGATCAGCTGCAGGCGGTGGGGATTTCTGGCGAAGGTGGCGGTGCAGGCGAGGCCTCTTCAGGTACTTTAAACTGGTGAATCTTGGGATCTAATTGTTTCCTTTCTCTATTCTTTTCTCGAAACTTGATCGAGCCCGTCTTAGTGATTTTGCATTGGGGAAAATAGTTTTATTGTAGGCGAGCGAAAAGTCTTGGCATTGGAGAATTGGAAAATTTATTGTCAAGTTAGGTTTAAAAAAATGATTATTTACGATATTTTTGCCCTAAAAAAATTCGTGATGAGGGATTAATAGATGCAATTTCCTGTACAAAACTTTATTGTTATTCCTCCTTGAAGATCTTTGAACTGTAGAACCAAATAAGGGCAGTCCTCTCTTTCCTTAACCACCCTTAATATGTTGAAATAGCACGGCCCTCTTGTTATGTAGGGTTTCTGAGCGAAGCGTGGGCACCAAGAATGATTCTTGACTCATTAAACTTGATCCGTATAGGTTATATTCATTTTGTTGGTTTAAGGTTAATATAAGCATTTTTTTCCCCCAAAGCCCTGTTGGATGCTTCATGGAATCATCTAGTTAGCCTATCTAGAATCAGTATGTATAATTGTTGCAATTGATCCTAAAAAAAAATGTATAATTGTTGCAATCATTTGAGCTTAAGTAACTTGATTTGGGAGTGAGAGGGGAAATGAATTTGTGAAAAAAAGGAGAAATTCACAAACTTTGACAGCTTATCATACTGATAAAAATCTATTAATTTGGAGGTGCCATTTTTGATGAGTGAATTAGTGGTTAAAAAGTTTGGAAAGATAATGATTCATCATTTAATCATTTCAGCTTAGGTTTGGGAGTGAGAGGGGAAATGAATTTGTGAAAAAAAAGGAGAAATTCACAAACTCTGACAGCTTATCATACTGATAAAAATCTATTAATTTGGAGGTGCCATTTTTGAGCGAATTAGTGGTTAAAAATTTTGGAAAGATAATTCATCATTTAGTAATCAGCAGCATAATAAATATGAATATCTTTGGCTAAGCTATAATTGTCTTGATAGTGTGGTTTGGTAAAAATATGATATAGAATGGTCTGAAATTATAAGCAAGTGAGCGTGGGAGGAATATCCTAAAGAAGGTGCAGCATTTTTCCTTAATGATGAAACCTGAAGCAGTTTTCACACTAAAAAGAATTGACAACACAAAAAGGTTCATTGAGAAAATCATTTCTCTTGCCAATAATCCAGAAGCTAAAGAATATTTCCAATAAATATGACGATCCATATATTAGTGGGGTGTAAATATGCAGTATCCTCAAAGGTAAATGTCACCAATATTCATTTAAAGGAGAGTATACTTAGGGTTTGTAGTAACTGATTACTTGTGATGTTTCTATGTCATTGGGGTGAATAATTGCATGCTACTCTATAAATGATGACAAACCATATTTGAAGAAACAAGTTGGTAGCACTCCATAATCTTTCTCTAAACATTGAGCAAAGAGTAATTAGTTATCATAAATGGAATTAACTATTTCAGCAGCTGCGCCACGACCTACAATCCGGAACCGGACTAGGGACATCGCAACCCCGGTCGCATACTCTTAAAGGAAATCCTAAGAGCATGCAAGGCCTACTAAACTTCAATAAGCAATATCATGAAATCATATGCGGAAGCTAAACTCGTAAATCTAGCAATAAAGTCATCATATTAGTACATGAAAATCTGAGTGTCAATCTTCAAGTACAGATTAGGAATCTACAATATCAAATGATATAAAAAAACATATAAACTAATCTCACTCCTGGTGCCCAATGCTAAGTTTGGATCCAGCAGATAAGCGTCATCATCATCCTTTGAAACATGATTATGGAAGAAAATAATAAGCTCAAAGCCTAGTCACATACCATCATGAATATATTAAGAAAATCTTGAACGAAATTGTATAACAAAATAACATAACATGTCCATGAAACTAGCTACAAAACAATAAAACCAAACAAATACCAACATAAACTATACTAAACATCAACATAACCAACATATCCATATCCACAACATAATCATCCGTGTACTAAAGATACATGCTAATAATCTCATGTCACTAGTCATTGTCTAACAACCTAACTCAACGATACACACACAGGTTGATTCCCATACTAATGCTCGGTGTATTAAACTCAATCAAGAGTCCATGACTGATTTTACATCGGTTCTCGGCCTTCGATCATCTCTCAGTATCGCTGATTTAGGCTAATCTTGTCAAAACTAGTACCGCGTATCAACAGTAAATCATATTCACAATCTCAACCATTCATGGCATTAGATTAAATTACTCGCATATTAACATATTACGATGCTTACTGATAACCTAGTGCCAGTAATCCATGTCTAACAACCTAATCTGGTAATATGCATATGCCTAAGTTGGTTTTCATACTAGTGCCCAATGTATTAAACTCAATCAACAATCCATGTCTAGTTCTGCACCGACTATTGGTCTTCGGCCCTCACTCGGCCTTCAATCCTTTCTCAGTGCTGCCGATGTAAGCCAGTCCTGCTAGAATTGGTACCACTTATCAACAGTAATATCAGATCCACAATCTCAACCATTTATGGCATTGGACTAAGTCACTCTCACACATCAACATACTATCAATACATACTGATAAACTTCATGCTAGTAATTCATATTTAACAACCTAACCTGTACACATACGCATAAGTTGTTTCCATATTAGTTCCCAACGTATTAAACTCAGTCAATAGTTCATGATTGATTTTACATTAGCTTTTAACCTCCGATCCTTACTCGGCTTTCACTCCTCTCTCAGTGCCACCGATCTAGGCCAATCCTATTGGAACTAGTACACGTATCAACAAATCATCAATATTTGATGGTTTTCCATTGGCTTTTCTTGGCCAAATTGTCCTTTTTCGATGCTATTATTACCACATCTCAATAATTAGTTCACATGTTCACATCATTATATCACATATCCATTCAAGCCATAATCATATCATAACTAAAACAACATAGCTTAATTTATCATACTCATATCTCAATCAAAGCCAAAACCATTTCATAACCAAATAATATACCACAACATATATAACACTTCACAAAAGCCATCGTGCACAACTAAAACATATTAAAAATCTAACAATAAATTCATGATGTATGCAGGCATGGAAGACATAAAGCATATTGCATAATAGTAAATATAAAACTTTTACCTCAGATTGCTAATTCGAATAATCTTTTTAATCAAATCAAATTGATCACCTATAATTAATATAAATTAATTAATTCACTAAAATTCATAAAGAGCAGAACTTTTACAATTAAATAAAGTTAATTCATAATTCAAAATTATCATTTTGCCCTTCTAGCTCACATTTTAAAAAATTACCACTTACCCTTCCTAATTATGCTTAACTAGACCATTTATGGGTTATTTAAGTCATTTAGTAATTTAATCAATTAATTTTTTCAGAAAAATTAAATTAACTGTTTCCCAAATTACCCCTTGCTAACCTATACTTAATCACCTTATAGTATCCACAATCATTAATCAAATGAAATTATCAAATGATCTAATCAACAAATTAAGTTATATTAGCTTACCTTAATTTAATTAGATCACTAGTGAATTAATTTAATTACTAAGCAACTCTTTTGCAATTTACTTAACTTAACTATGGTCTAATTGGATTAAACCCAACTTAATTCGGTTTGAATCTGACTCATTCGTTACCAAGTCAGCAAATGGTTTCACTGATTTGGCATAAATTGGTTCCTGAATCACTAATTAAAATCACAAAGGTTTCAAGTTCACTTGATTGGGCCTTATTTGAAAATTGTGATTCATCAAATTGAACCCAAATCCCTTTCTGTTCACTGAACCAAAAAAACTTGTCCTGGTTCAACAGAACAAAGCTGATCCAAACTGAATCCAATTCCTGGTTCAATTTAGAGCAGAACCAAATCACATTGGCTCTCAAAGTTATTCAAAGTTATGTCTAATTAATTGATTTAGCTAGCTGAAATCCAACACATTAGCTAATTTGGTTTGAACCAAATGTGAACCGGCTCAACCATTAGCCAGTTCACCAGAACTTCATCTTCACCAGGACTTCAAGAAGACCATTGTCCTTTTCTCCTTTCTACCCAATGCCCATTTCCACTGAGACCCAAGATTGGATCCCATTTCCAGGCTTCCCTGTCCTCGCCAGAGCAAGACATCTTGCTAAGTTTCCGGCAAGGTTGAGGCACCATCAATGGCACTGACTACTTCACAAACTATCTAACTATCCTTTTATATTCTAAAACAAAGAACAAAACAGAGGATTAGAAACTAACCTGATGGTTGTTCGGTCCACAACGGTGGCGATCGATGACATCAAAGGTTCCTCCAAGCAAGCACCACCTTCTTCCCTACTCCAACATCATCTCATCAACAGCATGGCTACAGCAAAGGTTCCAGCGAGGTTCAGCTAATCCCAAGAACAAGAAGAAGAGAAGAGAAGAGGTGGAGATGGAGAAGAGGAAGAAGAAGAAGAAAATTGGAGAAGAAAATTGGTTCGGTTCTAATGGGTTTGATTTCTTGTCCTTTTAAAGATGCTTAAAATCCTCAACCCCACTTTGATCTAATGCCATTATTACAAAATGATTTTGTTAGGATTTAATTTCTAGAATTTTCTATGACTGAAAGATGGATTTGATGGGGGAGAAAGATGTTTGATGAAATGCTGCTGAGAAACCCATCCTGATTTTAGAAGTTTAACCACCTGTTTTAATTTGATCCAGTTTAAAGCATCACAGGCTGCTTTAATGGCTCTGCAGTGTTGGACCATGTGAGCTATACCTGCTTGAACATTTATGTTGAGCTGCTTATATGTTTATTTAAATGCTTAGTGGCCATTTAGTCCTCTTATTCGAAGAGTAATGATTGTTTTGAAAATGTTGACGTGTCTCATGCATGGCAATTTTTTATTTTGATTCTAGAAGTAAATATATGATGCCTAATATGCTATTTAACACATTTAATGATTATTTTATTTCATCTTCATTATTTAGCATGCTTTCTCAGGAGTACTGCACAATTTATCATATGTCACATGGCGTTTTGATATTATGTTTATTCTTAAATTAAGTTCTGCTCTTAACAATTGAGTCATATATACAATCTACTGACTTAACAAATTTCCTTGCTTTTTAGGGAAAAGCCAAAACTTTGAACCTCTATAACTCTTGTTTGCTTGTTTCTTTTATCCATCTGTTCTCCATTTACTTTGAGAGCCAATAATATTTTATATTTTATTGATCAAAATGTTCCAACTAACCAAGGTATTTTTCCAACTTGAACATTCCTCCTGTTATAGTACAAGCTTCCACAACAATGACTTATTTTGGTTTAGGCATTTGCTCATGTAATCTCACTAAGGAACCATTTTCATTGTTACTGTGCGGACTGTTAAAATTAGTTGTTCTTGCCTAGGACTCAATTTTTGTATTAGTCCACAGTGATCAAAGTCGAATTGTGAGTCTGTTAATGAAGCAAATTTAATGCAACAATTGGTACCATACAGAAGTGGCCATAAACTAGAGAGTCTTGACTAGTTCAAAAGATTATCTAATTGAGAGTCAGTGGAATTCATCAGTTTCTCGGTGTAATCTTTTCCTCTCTTTTTATTTTGATTGTCCGAATGTTTAGTTAAAACCATTCTTATGCTCTTTTTTGCCTTGCATAAACCAAACCAGCAGTTGGGATAACCATGAAAATGAAAGCTTCTATAAATACAGATACACCCTATATATTGAAACTCATCGCCCATGGATAATGAAAGACCATTTCAACATTATAAAAAAAAAAAAAAACTAGTGCAAACATGTAATAGCGGTTTCAGAATTGTAGCTAAAGCATCCTCCATGGGTTCTATACCTGATCCATAACTAGAAAGGTCCGCTAGCCCTTCACTAACTAGGGCTAAAGCTCTGGAAATTACAAATGCCAAGATAGAATAGCTCTTGATATTATCTGAGCATTTTTATGCTGAATTAATTTATAATTCTGTAACTGCTTAACCATTTATATGTCAAAATAAGTCATTGCTATGGGAGCTTGTACCATGAATTAATTTTTGTAACTTCTTAATGATTTAGCTATCCGTTTATATGCTAAATGATGATTGGCAGTTAGATGGCCATTTAGCCATTTTGACCACTTTGATTGAATTTTTTTCATATTGTATTTTCCATACTGAACTATTTCTATATTTCAAGTTAGGTAATTGTTGACAATTATATGTACAAGATGTAAGGTTTTTTTTTTTTTTGGATAAATTCATCCCAACTAATTCTGTTGGCTGTCCTTTGTGCCCTTTGTATGTTGCAGGGGGTGCTTTAGCACCTAAGCAAGAAGAAGTGAAGCGCCTTCCTGGTGGCAAGATAAAGAAAAAGGTAATGTTTCTTCGGACTTTCTTACCCTTCCTCTATAGCGTTTACAGAGAAAACAATTGGTACTGACTTCACAGCAAGAATTTTGAGAATTTTTTGGGTAATTAAGTTTTGAGGTTTATATTTGTAGGGTTGATGGACAAATGTAGCACTATAACTTCATAATTGAGTGGTTATGGATTGATGGCAGTGCATCACTCTGTATTGAGTATCTATTTTATTATCCATAGCAGGAAACTCATGTGTTGAATGATTGAGGGCACCCAAATATGACAACATTTTAGTTCATTTTTAGTTAAACTATAAAATATTTAAGACCCCCAATCCCCTCCCCTCAAATTTTTCTTTTTTTTGCTATAGTTTTATGGACATCCTTAGCAATTGGGTATGGCTATGTTGAATGTAAGATGTTCTTTATTAACTGAACTTGGATTCGGATTGATGGACCAATATAAGCTATAAGCTCTAGGATTGACCTTTTTTGGATATGCAATATGTTAAACCAGGAGACACATTATATTCTCACATTAGCGTAATTCAGTTTTGAATTTTGCTATTACTGTGGCTCTCCCACATAAATCCTTGGCATATTTTTAAACTAATGCTGGAATTGCTAGCGACACAGAGAGGTATGTGGAATTTCTATGTATCTAGCTGATAGATAGTACCTTCACCTTATCATTCACTTAAAGGTACAATTTCATGTGGCTTCACAAGTTCATTTATGTACACATAATTGGCTTGTGGTATCTTCTTTCCTTTCTTTCTTTTCTTCAAATTTTGTGTCCAACATAAATATCATAGCCTTTTTATCAAATTTGATCTGTTTTATGAGTCCTACCTTATGATTGATTCCAGTTCAAGACTAAGTCATTGGTAATCGATTACATATCTAACCAACCAGATATTGACTAACTAGGTAAGAGGAGTGCTTTGCTTTTTGATGCTAGATAGCTTAAATTTATTGAATTAGCATTCACCATGTGAGGTTATAGATCTAAAGTTGTTCTGTGACTGGCTGTCAAGTTGATGACAGCCCCTTGTAGTTTAATGCAAGATTCTCGACCAATTAGATCTCAGCAAGTAGGAAATGCCTACCATAATGTCATGGTTTGAGTCATGGTCTGTCTTTTATTTTCATGTTATGTTGACTAAAATCTAGCTGTAGCCATCTTAATAATAAATTTGACTGTTAGATTCTTGTGAAAAATTGTTAGGTTAATCAAACTATTCTGGATTGCTATGTTTTATTTACTTCATCAAAGAACTAAATTTGTGTTCCTTAATTGGGAATTTGAAATCTAAAGTATGCACTGATAGAAGGAATACTCTCAAGAATATTCTCATGTGTTACATGGCTAGCTTGCTTCACATCATTTGTGATGGAACACATTTAGTAGATGATTGTATATTTAGTTGAATCCTGATGAAGGTATGCACCATTAATCTATTTTTGACATAGCACTATGATGCTTTTTTTTAATTAAAATTCGCTTACTTTCAGGAAAAACAAGAAGTTGTTATTGAAAAGATTGTCCGCAACAAGCGTAAGTGTGTCACTGTTGTGAAAGGCCTAGACTTGTTTGGTGAGTATTATTTAGGACTGTTAGCACTTCTTTTTCCAGCTCAAAGTGCTTCAGAAATTCAGCATTATCTAGAAGCCTGTGGTTTGTTTACTAACTGCTTGACTGTATGGTGTTTTAGGTATAAAACTGAGTGATGCTTCAAAGAAGCTTGGGAAAAAGTTTGCAACTGGAGCTTCTGTTGTTAAGGTGCATTGACATTTGTTTTCAGAAAAGAAAATGCTTTCACTGAAATGTTTTATATGTCTATGCTAACAACTTGGTTTGGATAACTAATTTAAGGGCCCAACTGAGAAAGAGCAAATTGATGTCCAAGGTGACATAGCTTATGATATCGTGGAGTTCCTTACTGAGACTTGGCCAGATGTAAGTCATCTTTATTATCATCCTTCTATTTCATGGAAATTATATTATGGCATTTATGATGCTACATAAGTTGAACATTTTAAAATAGAGTATTCCTTTGTCTTCAAGACAAATATCATGTAAAAACATTCGAACACCAGTTATTAGCTTGATTCTAAATTTGTCGTAATTGAAATAAGTTTCTGGGTCCATAAGAACTCAGTAACTATAGTATCAATGAAATAACGTGACACATTAATAGGTCACATGATGTATTAAATGTTTAGTGAATCAAACCAAAAGTGGACTTGAAAATTACCGTAAAAATCAAAATACCTAAACTACTGTTAAGACTTATCAATCCCTATGCTGCAATTAATCAATAAGACCACTATTTAGCTTGTTCAGATGGTCTATCCATGATCTATCAATCCATTCATCAATTTGACACCCCTTTAACAAGAACAATGTACCACACATTTTGTGACCATGTAATGATCAATGGTGGTCCATAATTCGCTTAATATGATGTTATTCTTGTTTAACCATTTTATCATTATTCTTTTTTAATTTTATCTTCTAATCCAATCTTGCATACTGATGTTATCTGACATGCAATAGCATCAATGCCCATAAAAGTCAACTCCTTCCCTAGGTTTTATGCACCATGAGGATAATTTTTTTAATCAATATTAGTAATGTTTATTGATATAAATTAAGTAATTATATTGTTGTTAGTTTAATTTTTCCATCAAAATGGGACTGTAAAGTCTTACCAAGAAAGTTAACATAATATTGCAATCAGCTGTTAACCTAATGCCAAGTTTCTTTAAGTTACCACCAAATCCTGACCAGGCCAATTTTATGCAAGAGGAAAGCCTGCTATAAAACCTAGAAGTTGCATTGGTAGGTAGAAATACGTACCTTACAGTTCACTATTTAAACTCATGTAATCAAGGAGCAACCACCTAGACTATTCAGGAATTTGGAGATAGTCAAGAGGAAGACAAACTCTATGCTTCCTATGTAGCACATAATCCAATGTTGGCACCAGTTTTATTGTCTTAGGACATGCAGATTAATGTTGACATACTACTGAGTTCCTATTTAAATTACTTGAGTCATTTGGTGGAGGGTTTTGTCACGTTTTATACTATTGGCAGAAATATGTTATTTGATGTCAATTGTGAAGTGGCCAGTATGCCTATGTTTGGAAATTTTATCAGCCAAATAACAAATGATTTGTGATCTCCCTTGAATGCAATTTCTGTCCGCGATATTGAGGAACCTGGCAGAAATATGTCATTTGGTGTCAAATGCAGTAAATTAGGAGTGGCCAGTCTTTATCCATTCTATGATAAGGGTTTTTACAAAGAGTTCAACCTGTCAAGACTCATGTTTAATATCGATGCTCAATTTTAATTCAAGAAAAATGAAAAGAAAAACGATTAGAAATAGATGATACATAACCTATATATTCAAGTAATTAATAAAATGACCCTAATATGACGTAAATACCAGGAGAAGGGTTAAAGAAAAGCATCCATGTTTGGTTTTGTTCAGTTGCAGTTTGGTTGAAACTGACTGAGACTCAACATTGGGGGTCAGTTTCGGTTTGGTCATGACTGAAAAAGATCAGTTTCGACAGAAAGTTGATCAGACCTTGATGTATGTGAGTACATCAGTCATTAGTGACCCACACAATTCACCAGCTTTCTACTGAGCTCAATTAAATTCGAGGAAAAAATTGTTATAGCATATAAATCTCAAACCAAATCTAGATCCTTTTGAATTGGAGCAAATGTGATCAAAGAGACCATAACAACTAGATGAACGAATCGATTTATTCTTTTAAATTTATATGTAATAATGGTCTATGGGTGTGCTAGACATTCTTCCCGTAGCAGTATATATAATAAATTAGGAGATAGGTTAAAACTAGAACAGAATTGAAAGAGAGTTTCTAAGTTTTCCTTTTAGGTACTGGGCTTCCACAAACAGCACCTCATTTAAGGATTGCTGGAATGTTTTGGACAAAAGTACTGCATGAAGGCAGTCAAGTAATGGATAATTTATTCTTATTGAGAATGTTTTGACTCCCACCTGATTCAATGACACATCCATGGTAAAATATTACTGTGGTGAGATCATATTAACTTCTCACCCAAATCATTGGTGTATTTAGGCATGGTAAAATGCAACTTTATTTAACCTTAGTCATGAATTGAGTTGCAATTGATGGATCTTCTAGAAACCTATAGAGGTATATTCTGGATATAACACAATGAAACATTGTCAATGTATTTTGGAATTGAACTTGGTGTAGGGGTGTTTTGGGTTATTCAAAGTTACCATGTGGAAGAAATATTGAGACTTCTATATATAGTAGCAAGGATAATGTACGACTCATATATATCTACACCTGGTTCCCAATATTCTACCATAAGGAACCGTTTTATTTGTTGTTCAGTAAGATATGAATCTTCATATGGTCTGCAAAGGAATTTCAGAAAGATGCATATGAATATTTTGGGCAGAGAAAGAGGACTTTTTTTAGTTAATCTATTGATAAGTAATTCTATTGCTTAAGAGAACGACTTAGTTGCATTGGAGAAAAGCTATGATAAGAACTTTATGAAATTATTGGCGTCCATGTCTTCTACTGAGTACTGCATGAATAAGCCCCTTGTAATGTGGTTATGAAAAATGAAAACTAATCCTCTTCCAATCCTAAAGAAGTTATATTCAGTACTACAAGTCATATAGGCTGTTGGGGTAATAGCCTGTCAGCAGTTTCTTTTCGAAGTCAGTTTTCTTTGTGCTAATTGTTGCTTGAGAACACCTTTTGGCACCCTTAACCAATAATCAGAGTGATCGTGCATGGCATATTTTGTATTCTAGCTGTCACTGTGAATGTTCTTGTGATTAGTTATGTACGCACAACTAGAAAATGGACTGAACTTTAAGATTTTTTGTTGAAGGATGAGGAACTGATTAAGCAGCCTAAGCTGCAAAGCAATTAAATTACTGAACCTCCAAAACAAGAGTAAGTATTTCCCAAAATTCTTGCTGATGCCATCATTTGATAGCATGCCGCAGCAGCTGAAGGAATTTATGATGCCTAGTTTCAAAACCAATCTTGTCTTGCTTTTCTGTTTCTGAAGGAGTCCATTAGGATGATAGTCATTGCTTGAAGTTCCCTAAATGAGAAACTTGCTGACAAAACCAATGGTACCATCATATTATGGCTATATTATTCCTTTAGAGGAGCTGGATTCTTTACCATCTATTCGTTTCTATCAATTTCCAGAATTATTAGATGTTTCAATAATTCACAATATTCTTGGCTAACTATCATAGACAACTTTGAAGAACCTGGGACCTACCAACTTTGGAGGGGTTTCTGCAAGATGCCAATGGAATAATTAACTTCTTCCGCTCGCACCCACGGCCCTTCTTCCCAACCCCTCAAAAAAAAAAAAAAAAAAAAAAAAAAAGGAAAGAAAAGATGGTTAGGTACCATACTTGTAGAATTACCTAGGCCAAATACTTTGGAAACAACTCCACCAAGATTTGAAGCCAGATCCTCTCACATGTGCAGAGGGGTGACAGCGGCCTCTGAGCCATAGCCGAGCTCACCTTTTAGTTTAACAGGAAGGAAAACTTTTAAGTTAGAAAAAGTTTCCTTTGTTGTTCGAAGGTACTACTGTAGATCGTCTGAGTCAATTCTACAAACACTATCGCTGGGCATTGACTAGGCCTCTTAGGCAACAGCATCGTTTGAAAATAAATGTTTACTATATAACAGTGGTTTTGTTCATTCCTGCATTGTCTCTTTCTTTACTTTGCGGCATGCGTATTAATACAATTCCTAGTGTGGAAAATAACATGGTATGACATATCAAAACAATGTAATTTATGTATATGTCAACATTTATTGGATTTGTATGCATATTTTTGAGTTTACATTGATGTCATAGAAAATAAAGTGTGGATTTGATAATTATATAGAGTTTTTCGTTTAATATATTCGAAGCATGAGCACACATAAATATGTTGATGGATGATTTTTTTCCCCCCTAGTTTGAAAGAATTTTTTCTTTCTTTCTTTTTGATGCAAAGGCTAAGTTTTGTTGTTTCCCATGTGCCAGGTGCCTGAAACAGCAATCTTCTTCATTGAAGATGGTAAAAAGGTTGCTGCTGCTTAGTTTTGTATTTTGGGGGACTGAAGTTGCCTGCCAAATCTCATCACGTTAAGAATGTTGGAGCATTTCTATACCTTGCGTCTCCATAATATTGTCCTTGTCGTGGGCATGAATGACTATCCTGGCCTAACTAGCTTCTTTATGTGTTGTTGGTAACATATACGAGGGTCATATCTGGATTTATTTCTCTTCCCCGTAGGTTGCCCTGTCCCGTTTCAGGGAGGCATGTTTTTGAGTATAATCAAGCGCACTGTGCAATAAAAAATGTCATTTGTATAGATGCTATTTTTGTGCTCTTAAATCTTTCTGGATATATTGCTTCTCTTTGCTCGGTTGGATTTCCATGGATACGGTTTATTTTTTTGGAAAAGTCTTTGTACATCACCCTCGGTGCAGTAAGGCCTACGTGGGCTGCACCGTTTCTTCTGATTGGTCCACGTGGAGCCTACGTGAATGACGGTGCCGAGCGGTATGGTCCTGCTACGATGTAACATTCTGAACATGATGGGCATTTAAAGCAGTTCGCTTTTTTTTAAAATTAGCATGCAGATAAAAATGCCCTTTCTCTTCATTCGAGCATCATTTTACGTTGAATTTAGCTGTGCAAGAAGAACTCTTTTTTTCCCTTTCTTCCCCCTCGCTTTGGATTTTGAAAGCATCACCGGAATCAGTTGAACACGAACCGTCGCTCTCGCTCTGAGACTCCGGTCGAAAAAAAATATTTCAGTTTCGAGGCTGGAATACCTGGCTACTAGAGTTTTTGTACAAAAACTTCTGAAGGAAATGTCGTTCGCAGCACAAAACATTCTTTCGTTATAAGGTTGTTGTGGTTTATGATCTTGACGATAGGGTTTTCTACTAGGGTGTTGTGGGTTTTCAACTAATGCTTTGTCTTAACATTTTGAACTAGGGTGTCGTGGGTTTCAACAAGATAAGAGCGAATGGCAGCAAACACCCCAGGAGAACCTCGTCCCCCTCGTTAACAGAAACCATCAATAAAGAGATGGGGAAGCCAAATACTGCGATACCCTAGTACCAATGCTGCAATACCCGTGCTTAAAAATGATCACGGAGAGAATCCCCATGACACCCCGGTGGAATTCGGTCGAAAATCATTCGCGACACCCCAGTTGAAATCTCACGACACCCTAGCTTTAGGGTGACAACACCCGTGCTTACAAATGACCACAGAGAGAATCCCAGCGACACCCCAGTAGAATTCGGCCGAAAATCATTCGCGACATCCCAGTTGAAATCTCACGACACCCTAGCTCTAAGGAGATGACACCCGTGCTTAAAACTGACCACGGAGAGAATCCCAGTGACACCCTAGTTCGAATTCGGCCGTAAATCCTTCGCGACACCTCAGTTGAAATCTCACGACACCCTATCTTTAGGGCAACGACACCCATGCTTACAAATGACAACGGAGAGAATCCTAGCGACACCCCAGTGGAATTTGGCCGAAAATCATTCGCGACACCCCAGTTGAAATCTCACGACACCCTAGCTCTAAGGAGACGACACCCGTACTTAAAACTGACTACGGAGAGAATCCCAGCGACACCCTAGTTCGAATTCGGCCGAAAATCCTTCGTGACACCCCAGTTGAAATATTACGACACCCTAGCCTTAAGGAAACGACACCCTTACTTAAAACTGACCACATAGAGAGTCCCTGCAACACCCTAGTTTGAATTCGGCCGTAAAACCTTTGCGACACCCCAGTTGAAATCTCACGACACCCTAGCTTTAGGGCGACGACACCCGTGCTTACAAATGACCACGGAGAGAATCCCAGCGACACCCCAATGGAATTCGGCCGAAAATCCTTTGCGACACCCCAGTTGAAATCTCACGACACCCTAGCTCTAAGGAGACGACACCCGTGCTTAAAATTGACCACGGAGAGAATCCCAGCGACACCCTAGATCGAATTCGGCCGAAAATCCTTCGCGATACCCCTGTTGAAATTACGACACCCTAGCTTTAAGGAAACGTCACCCTTACTTAAAACTGACCACATAGAGAGTCCTCGCGACACCCTAGTTCGAATTCGGCTGTAAATCCTTTGCGATACCCCAGTTGAAATCTCACGACACCCTAGCTTTAGGGCGACGACACCCGTTCTTACAAATGACCACAAAGAGAATCCAGCGACACCCTAGTAGAATTCGGCCGAAAATCCTTCGCGACACCCCAGTTGAAATCTCACGACACCCTAGCTCTAAGGAGACGACACCCGTGCTTAAAACTGACCACGGAGAGAATCCCAGCGACACCCTAGTTCGAATTCGGCCGTAAATCCTTCGCGACACCCCAGTTGAAATATTACACACCCTAGCTTTAAGGAAACGACACCCTTACTTAAAACTGACCACATAGAGAGTCCCCGACACCCTAGTTCGAATTCGGCCGTAAATCCTTCGCGACACCCCAGTTGAAATCTCACGACACCCTAGCTTTAAGGAAACAACACCCTTACTTAAAACTGACCACATAGAGAGTCCCCGGCGACACCCTAGTTCGAATTCGGCCGTAAATCCTTCGCGACACCCCAGTTGAAATATCACACACCCTAGCTTTAAGGAAACGATACCCTTACTTAAAACTGACACATAGAGAGTCCCCGCGACACCCTAGTTCGAATTCGGCCGTAAATCCTTCACGACACCCAGTTGAAATCTCACGACACCCTAGCTTTAGGGCGACGACACCCGTGCTTACAAATGACCACGGAGAGAATCCCAGCGACACCCCAGTGGAATTCGGCCGAAAATCATTCGCGACACCCCAGTTGAAATCTCACGACACCCTAGCTCTAAGGAGACGACACCCGTGCTTAAAACTGACCACGGAGAGAATCCCAGCGACACCCTAGTTCGAATTCGGCCGTAAATCCTTCGAGACACCCCAGTTGAAATCTCACGACACCCTAGCTTTAAGGAAACGACACCCCTTAAAATGACCACATAGAGAGTCCCGACGACCCTAGTTGAATTCGGCCGTAAATCCTTCGCGACACCCCATTGAAATATCACCACCCTAGCTTTAAGGAAACGACACCCTTACTTAAAACTGACCACATAGAGAATCCCCGCAACACCCTAGTTGAAATCGCCGTAAATCCTTCGCGACACCCCAGTTGAAATCTCACGACACCTAGCTTTAAGGCGACGACACCCATGCTTGAACAAGGCGGGAATTTGACGTCACCCTAGTACTAATTCGACGACACCCTAGTAACTCAGCCATGCCATCTTTTCGAGAAAAGTTGCAAAACGTGGGCAGTTCCTATGGGTTTGCGGGTCTCTGTGATGTGATCGTGGCGATCCGGGTGTCCTTTCGTATTTCTCTAAGGTCGGCATAAACCCTAGAAAAAGCACTCATTCGTCTGTTGCTCGAGAAGCCATCCTTTTGCTCAAGAAGCCATCCTTCGTCTCTTGCTCGAGAAGCCACTGGTCTCCTTTTCCCTCCTAAATTTGTTCCATAGTTCATTCTTCCGTATACTTCATTCATGGAGATGAGTGCTTTCGTTTGTGGACGAAGACCGCGAACAAAGAAGAAGCAGACGGAGAAAATGGCGGAACAATGCAAGGACATGGTTCTTCGTTCGAATGAGGATGCGGCTCCTTCAGGTATGTTTATCACTATATTAAATATTATGACATCCTCTCTTAAAATTTCATGACAAGTATGTCTTCTGTCTTACCCCCTGTTTCAGTTGACAATAAAATTGTTCCAGTCCCCCCAGTGAAGGCTTCCCAGCTGTTTAAGAATAGCTGCAGGCCGGCCGTATACGTTCAGAAGGTTTGGAGGATGGGGTTCTCTAGACGGCATACAAAACTGATTCGAAGGACCCCATTTGGTGCCTTCGTCGACATGCAGACGTTCACAGTCGACGGGCGACTGCTAGCAGACATCATAAGATGTCACAATGGAGGCGACGAGTTCATGTTTTGCGGAAAGCCAGTTCTATTCAGTGCCGACGAAGTCGCACTCATTCTGGACTTCCAGCTCATGGGAAGAAGATCGACACGTCCAGCCAAATGTTCAACGGAAGGTTGTTCAGACGGTTTGGCCAGGGTTTAGATCTTCGCCAAGAAGGTTTGGAGAAGTTGATATTTCAACTCCGATCATCTAAAGTACAGGAGGATGTCGAGGACACCGTCCGACTTTGGATCGCATACATGTTGGCCATGTTTTTGGCTCCAAAGTCTAATCAGAGATGTCCACGGTATCTCATCCAGCACTTGGATGACTTAAGTCAACTGGGTAGCATCGACTGGGCTTCGGCACTGAAGGAGTTGATTGTTCTGGCTCTCCCAGAAATAGCTGCTTGCTTGCGTTCCGAGGAGCCGGTGCACTCAAAGAATGCAAAAAAAGTTAGGAGGCAGCCTACCTTGTTCGGATGCTCGGCAGCACTGGTGGTAAGGATTATTGAGACACATAATTAGTGTTGTTAGTAAATTTTTTTTAAATATTACATTATTTAATATCCAAAAAATATCATGTTCAGGCGTGGTTCCTCGAGCATACATCAATGCGAGAGCCAGCATACCCTGATAAACGGCCCCGGCTGTTGAAGTGGTATGACCACCAAATGAAGATCCAATCGGTTCGGGTTGCCGACTTGCAGCCTCACGACTTGGTAAGCTAGTTCATTGCTCCATTGCTCTGACCATTTTTTTCAACTTAATGCGTCAATATGTTCACTTAATATTAATTTGTTATCATCTTGCGTTGCAGATGGAGGGAGCTACTGTACCATTGCCAGAAGAGCGCTGGCTTCTCCCTCAGCAGAATGTAGCATCCCCTCAACCAACAGATACCTGCGCCCCTCAACCAACGGATAGCTGCGCAGGATGCGCCGAGTTGAGGACTGAATTGGAGTGCGTTAAGGATCAACTCGACGATGTCAGGCACAGGCTGTCCATTGCTGAGAGCCTCCTCAGTTCACTGGTCAGAAAGGAAAGTAATGCAATAAATGAGGAGGACAAGGGAGACGAGAAAACAGAGAAGGTGCATTCCCTGGAGTTGGTCCTCCGCGAGCCTGGTAATGAAAATAGTGAGGAGAAGAAGATGGAGGAGGACCATTCATCCGAGTTTCCAATTGAGACAGGGAATGCAAAAGCAGAGGAGAAGAGATTGGAGGGGGATTCATTGGCTGATAAAACAGAGCATGGGAATGAAAATAAAGATGAGTCCATATCCGATAATAAACTTGGCACCCCTGCGCCAAAGGATGACAATATGGACATAGAAATAATTGGAGTGCCTTCGCTTGTTAGGAGGATTAAAAAAGAGCCGAGGAAGCGTAAGGCATCCACGGTCGTCGGAGAATGTTATGAGACAACCCGTCCTAAAAAGTCGGCGAAGACAGTGGGCATGTCAAAGCCCAACACAACGGTCGAAGATGACCAAATAATTATTCAAAATTTTTTGAGCGAGCGACAACCGACGAGATCGTCTACACAATATGTTTTCTGGCGTTGTAACAAGAAAAAATCTTCAAGATCTCATTAACAATGAAATGATAATAGATGATGTAAGTATATCAAGAAACATGTTCTAGTTGTTGATTTTAGAATTATATTAATCGTTTACATTGCATTGGCAGATAATTGATTGCGGCCAGGAGTTTCTGATGCGCAACTGGGCAGAGCATCCTGACCGATACCATAAGTGCATAATTGCATCAGTTTTCGTATCTGCTCTGTGTCTGACTTCCTCATCACCTGCTCATGAACTTGCTGGAACATCAGGGGCTGCGATATTTGACAATGTATCGGATGAAGATAAGGCCCAATTCGGTTTCTTTTCACCATAATAAACTCTGATAACTCGCACTGGCATTTGGTTGCTGTCGACATGGAAAGAAAGGTGTTCATGCACCTGAATTCATTGAAACGCAACCCGAAGTACAAGGCCAATGCAAGGAAATGGCATACAATTCTAGGCCACATATTCCATATCTACTGCGATAAGAAGGAAGCGATGGATTGGCCGATGGAAGATATTTCGGATTGCCCAAGCCAACCGACCGGATCGCTGGATTGCGGCCTATACTGTCTGAGATACATGGAATGTCTTGCTCGACGGGACAATCCTGATATGAAGATGGATTTCATGGATGAGGAAGTCAGAGATTACCGGCGACACTTAGCTGCGACGATATTGAGAGAGGGCCTGAACAAAAAGATTAGCGACATTGTCGAAAAATGTTCTTAATTTTTTTATTCTTCTTTGAATGAAAATTGAATGTAATTTATTCATATTAACACTGATTAATATTTAATGCAAATGCACAAATTTTATATTGCGAGCAGGAGTGTCCTCGATGTATTCATATGTTTGCCTTTGTAGGTTTCGCCTTCGGGTGTCGCAAGAGCTAGGGAGTCGTTAGCCAAGAGCTGGGGTATCGTCGCGCTAAAATCTTTGGTGTCGTCGCGAGTACTGGGATGTCGTAGGTTTCAAAGAGCTAGGGAGTGCCAAGAGCTGGGGTGTCGTCGCGCTAAAATCTTCGGTGTCGTTTGCGAGTACTGGATGTCGTAGGTTTCTGCCTTCGGGTGTCGCCGCGCAAGAGCTAGGGAGTCGCCAAGAGCTGGGGTGTCGTCGCGCTAAAATCTTCGGTGTCCATTCGCGAGTACTGGGATGTCGTAGGTTTCCGCCTTTCGGTATCGCCACGCAAGAGCTAGGGAGTCATTAGCCAAGAGCTGGGTGTCATCGCGCTAAAATCTTTGGTGTCGGAGTACTGGGATGTCGTAGGTTTCCGCCTTCGGGTGTTGCCGCGCAAGAGCTAGGGAGTCGTTAACCAAGAGCTGGGGTGTCATCGCGCTAAAATCTTCGTGTCGTTCAGAGTACTGGGATGTTGTAGGTTTCCGCCTTTCGGGTGTCACCGCGCAATAGCTAGGGAGTCGTAGCCAGGAGCTGGGTGTCGTCGCGCTAAAATCTTCGGTCGTTCGCGAGTACTGGGATGTCATAGGTTTCCGCCTTCGGGTCGCCGCGCAAGAGCTAGGGAGTCGTTAGCCAAGAGCTGGGGTGTCGTCGCTAAAATCTTCGGTGTCTTCGCGAGTACTGGGATGTCGTAGGTTTCCGCGTTCGGGTGTCGCCGCGCAAGAGCTAGGGAGTCGTTAGCCAAGAGCTGGGTATCGTCGTGCTAAAATCTTCGGTGTCTTCGCGAGTACTGGGATGTCGTAGGTTTCCGCCTTCGGGTGTCGCCGCGCAAGAGCTAGGGAGTCGTTAGCTAAGAGCTGGGGTGTCGTCGCGCTAAAATCTTTGGTGTCATTCGCGAGTACTGGGATGTCGTAGGTTTCCGCCTTCGGGTGTCACCGCGCAAGAGCTAGGGAGTCGTTAGCCACGTCGCGTTAAAATCTTCGGTGTCGTTCGCCTGGCCGTTCGGGTGTCGCCGCGCAAGAGCTAAGGAGTCGTTAGCCAAGAGCTGGGGTGTCGTCGTGCTAAAATCTTCGGTGTCGTTCGCGAGTACTGGGATGTCGTAGGTTTCCGCCTTTCGGGTGTCGCCGTGCAAGAGCTAGGAGTCGTAGCCAGGAGCTGGGTGTCATCGGGCTAAAATCTTCGGTGTCGTTCGCAAGTACTGGGATGTCTCGTAGGTTTCCGCCTTTCGGGTGTCGCCGCGCAAGAGCTAGGGTGTCGTTAGCCAAGAGCTGGGGTGTCGTCGCACTAAAATCTTCGGTGTCTCGTGAGTACTGGGATGTCGTAGGTTTCCGCCTTCGGGTGTCGCCGCGCAAGAGCTAGGGTGTCGTAGCCAGGAGCTGGGGTGTCGTCGCGCTAAAATCTTCGGTGTCTTCGCGAGTACTGGGATGTCTCGTAGGTTTCCGCCTTTCGGGTGTCGCCGCGCAAGAGCTAGGGAGTCGTTAGCCAAGAGCTGGGGTGTTGTCGCGCTAAAATCTTTGGTGTCGCTCGCGAGTACTGGGATATCGTAGGTTTTCCTTTCGGGTGTCGCCGCGCAAGAGCTAGGGTGTCGTAGCCAGGAGCTGGGGTATCGTCGCGCTAAAATCTTCGGTGTCGTTTGCGAGTACTGGGATGTCTCGTAGGTTTCGCCTTTTGGGTGTCGCCGCGCAAGAGCTAGGGTGTCGTTACCAAGAGCTGGGGTGTCGTCGCGCTAAAATCTTCGGTGTCTCGCGAGTACTGGGATGTCGTAGGTTTCCGCCTTCGGGTCGCCGCACAAGAGCTAGGGAGTCGTTAGCCAAGAGCTGGGGTGTCGTCGCGCTAAAAGCATTCATTTTACTGAAATAGACACCATATTTTGAAAGCATTCATTTGCGACCAAGCCCTAATTCAAAAGTTACGACACCCGTGTTTTATATATGCTCTTGTGTAAGTTGACTCAATACATAAGCATCAAATTCGTCCATCAAAGTTTCGGACGGCGGAACAATTCTCTCCAGGTCCTCTTCAGTATTAATAGACTGCAAACAAGTCTGCCTGATGCTTGAAGCAGCTCTTTCCTTGACCTGATTTTTCCTTGATCTTTTTGACTTCTTCTCGACTCCACTCTTTAATCTGTTCTCTCTCGGGCGACCTTTCGTCCTAATTTGTTCAGGATCTTGAATTACAAGCTCTGTACGTGGTTTAGCTGCGCAGTTGGCATCCACGGCAATTTTGAATATAGGTGTTAGACCATCCATCACTACATTAAATGCATCTTCAGACATGGAGGCTATCTCTGCGAGCTTCGTCATCCGATGACTCAGCAAACTATATCTACAATCATTAACATAATATTAACGATAACAAATATTAAGACATTTCAATTAAAAAATTGTCACTGCGTACCGTGAGTTTCGTGTGCTTTTATCATAACCCTCAGTATTGCAGTCGAATTCGTCGAATTGGTATTTCATGTCCTTGCACCATCTCTTCAAGAAGTATTTATCTGGTAAACGAAATACGTCACTTTGATGAAGAACCAACAGGGCATGCCTACACAGGTACCCCTTGAACTGAAAGGATCGGCACTGGCATTGGACATCCTCAATATTTCTATCGTATGACACGATATAATCTTTGATCATCTCCTTGCCAATTCCATCGACTTCAATCCTTTCATACGACTTTACGGAATATAACAAGTGTTGCCAGCTTCCTTGATCAATTTTGTATTTGATGCAGCCATTTCAAGGATCTCATTCTGAAATTTTTTGAAAAT
>UESW01004392.1:279265-310735 GCA_900491605.1 Calamus simplicifolius
TTATGAAAATTTTGCTCTTTTACATGAAATGTAGCCTAGCTTCACTTCATTTTTTATTTAATTATTACTATCTCTTCCTAGATTGCATCATTTTACTTCACCCCCCCATCATGTGGCCCAGCATTGCCATTACACTCATGGACCTTCTCGTGACCAAGCTTCGGTCTCCTTACAATGCTATCCTTGGCAGGCTAGGGCAAATATCTCTCAAAGCTAATATCTCCATTCCTTATGTCACCATGATGTTTCCCATCAAATGGGGAGTGGGGGTTGTTCGAGGAAGTCAGGTTGTGGTTCGACATTGTTTTGTTGCCGATCTTTAGTCTAGGAAGCTCAAATTTGATGGGCTAGATGCTCGGGAGGACTTCACCAAACAATGAGAAAAGCCAGTCGAGGAGTTGGAGGAGGTGTCACTCGATGAAGCTTGACCCGACCAAATCATAAGGGTCGGATCACAGCTGAAGGGAAAGCCTCGGTAGGATTTGATCGAGTTCTTTCAAAGAAATGATGATATCTTCGCTTGGTCCACTTCAACATGCCTGGAATCAACCTGAATGTCTTAGTCCATTGTCTCAATGTGGACAAGGCGTTTCAGCCAATTAAGCAGAAGAAGAGAAGCTTTATCCCCGAGCACCAAAAGGCTATCGAGGAAGAAGTAGATAAGCTCATTAAAGCCAACTTCATCCAAGAAGTAGACTATTCGACTAGCTGATGAATGTTGTTATGGTGAAGAATAAAATGACAATGGAGGATCTGAATCGACTTTACTGACCTCAATAAGGCCTGCCCAGATGATAGCTTCCCTCTTCCCTAGATTGATCACTTGTGGATTCAACCTCGAGCCAACAGATGTTGACTTTCCTAGATGCTTATTCAGGCTACAACCAAATTCGAATGGTGCCCGAGGATGAAGAAAAGACTACTTTCATCACCGATCGAGGTATTTATTGCTACCGAGTTATGCCCTTTGGTTTAAAAAATATGGGCGCAACCTATCAAAGGCGAGTCAATAAAGTTTTCAAGCAACAAATTGGTCGGAACATGGAAGTGTACATTGATAATATATTGGTTAAAAGCAGAGAGGCATCCCAGCATATTAAAGACTTCACATAAAGTTTTGCAACACTCCAGAAGTATAGATGAAGCTTAACCCAACCAAATGTGCTTTCGGAGTCAATTCTAGAAAGTTCTTAGGCTTCATGGACTCCAAACGAGGCATCGAAGCAAATCCATAGAAAATCTAGGCCCTGTAGCAAATGGCACCTCCAGGGTCGATCAAAGAGGTACAACATCTTATTGGAAGGATAGCAGCCCTCGATCGTTTTGTCGCTCGATCGATCGAGAGATGTTTACCCTTTTTCAAAGTGCTCCGATCGGCCAAGAACTTCTAATGGACTTTGGACTGCTAGAAATCTTTCGAAGATCTTAAAAAATACCTCGGCTTGCCACCTCTCCTCAGTAGCCCGAGGTCGAAAGAAATGCTGTATTTATACCTAGCAGTCTTAGAGGGAGCTGTCGGATCTGTGCTAGTCAAAGAGGAAAACAAAACTCAAATGCCAGTCTATTATGTTAGTAAATGCTTCGGAACACTAAGATGAGATATACTCAAATCGAGAAGATGGTGTTGGCCCTGATAACATTAGTCCAAAAGTTGTGATTATATTTTAGGTACACACTGTTATATTTTTAACCGACCAGCCTATTAAGTCAATTATCCATTGTCCAGAGGCATCGAAAAGAATGACCAAATGGGCTGTTGAGTTGAGTGAGCATGATGTCCAATATTAGCCTCGTCCAGCCATTAAAGCACAGGTCCTAGCAGATTTTCTTCTTGAATGCACCATACCTAAAGATGGTTCCAATTTGGACACTCCTGAGCAACCAAGGCCTAGTGCTCTGTGGTTGCTCCATGCCGATGGATCCTCCAGTGCAAGCGGTTATGGTGCTGGTTTAGTCCTCACTAGCCTGGAGGGGACAACCTTTGAGTATGGAATCTATTTCTCATTCCCAGCCTCTAACAACGAAGCAGAGTATGAAGCTCTACTCGCTGGACTTTGCATCGCCCGTGAGCTCAAAGTTGAAGAGCTAAATGCCTACACTGACTCTCAGTTGGTAGCTGGCCAAGTGCAGGGAAAATTTGAAGCTCGGGAGCCAAACATGATTTGGTATCTTTAAAAGGTGCGCAATTTATCCTTTTGCTTTGCTAAATTTAAAGTTATTTAGATCCAAGGGCAGAGAATGCAGTGCCGACCTTTTTTTCCCACCTGGCAACCATGGACTAATGGATCTCGAGCGAAAATTTCACTGGAGGTCCTAAAAAATTTCAGCATTTTTGATGCTGATCAAATAATGTAGATTGATGCTGAACCATCATGGTTAGACCTTATGTTCAAGTATTTCAAAGAAGGGCTGCTGCATAGAAGGGAAGCAAAGAAACTTAAGATGCAACCATCTCATTATATCCTACTTAATGATTGATTATATAAGCAATCCTTCTCTATGCCGTTATTTAAATGCCTTCGCCCATCAAAGGCTGATTATGCTCTTCGAGAGGTTCAAAGGCATTTGTAGTAATCATCTTGGCAGCCGAGCTCTATACCACAAAGTGCTACGCCAGAGATATTATTGGTGCACCATGAAAAGAGATGATGATGACCTTGTCCAAGCTTGTGATTCATGCCAATGACATTCAAATGTTCAAAGGCTCCCCTTCGCTCACCTAACAACTGTATCATCTGCCTGGCCCTTTGCCAAGTGGGGAATAAACATTCTTGGTTCTTTTTCCCTCACCATGGGATAGAGGATGTTCTTGTTTGTAGCAATCGACTATTTTACCAAGTTGATCGAGGCTGAAGCAGTCGCTCAGATAATTGAGGCTCGGGCTAGGGACTTTGTATGGAGATCTATCATTTGTCAATTCGGCCTTCCGTACACCATCATCACTGACAATGGAAGATAGTTTGACAATCCTAAATTTCGTGAGTTCTGCGAGTATCATGGCATCCTTCATCATCTCACTTTGATTGGAAATTCTCAAGCCAATGGAGAGGCCGAGGTAACCAATCGGACCCTTCTTCAAGGAATTAAGGCCTGGCTCAGCAGAGCGCAAGGCAGATGGGCGAAGAGCTTCATCAAGTGCTATGGGCTTATCAAACCATTGAGTGGGTTCCATAGGCTAGACTCCATTCAGAATGGCTTTTGCCATGGAAGCCATCATCCCCATAGAGATTGGACTCTCCTCCCCTTGGGTGGAGAGTTATTCGGAGGTATCAATGATGAGCAACTCCGAACCAATCTTGACCGGATAGAAGAAATCAGGGAGAAAGCTCAGATCTGAACGATAACCTATCAACAAAGAGTAGCCCGTTATCATTCCACTAGAGTTAAAGAAAAATCCTTTCTCCCGGCAATTTAGTACTTCGAAAGGCATCAGTTTCAAAGCTGCTAGAACAAGGAAAACTATCTTCAAATTAGGAAGGTCCCTATCAAGTCGCGGAGGTAATCAGGCCCACACTTACAAACTCCAGGATCTTGATGAAAATCTATCCCCAGAACATGGAGCTTAGATAACCTTCGTATATTTCACCAATAAAGTATGCCTCCGTTAAACTCACTCTATTTACGGCAACAAAATTTACTTTCAAAAAATCTGCAATGTTCTTGTTTCAATTGCTTTTCCCAATGACTGTAATGAGAAGCAGATTTTGCTCGATAATCTTTCAAGCCTCGGTAGGACCGAGTGATCTTTCTGTACCTTGGCAGTGCCAAGTAAAATATAATCTTTTTAAGCCTCAGCAGGACCGAGTGATTCTTTCAAGCCTCGGCATGGCCGAGTGATCTCTCCGTACCTTGGTAGTGCCAAGTAAATATAATCTTTTCAAGCCTCGGCAGGGCCGAGTAATCTCTCCATACCTTAGTAGCGCCAAGTAAAATATAATCTTTTCAAGCATTGGCAGGGCCGAGTGATCTCTCCTTATCTTGGCAGCGCCAAGTAAAATATAATTTTTTCAAGCCTTAGTAGGGCTGAGTTGTAAGGAGAAATAGTCTCCGAGGCATGCATATTTTAAAAATTGATAACTATTATCATTGCGAAAATTAAAAGAGTACATATTAATCTATCTAATATGCATCAAGATCATATCTTTGCCTATATATTCAGGGTTGTTTGATCTAAAATAAGCATATCAAAATATCAAAATCATATCTTGATCTTCAAGATGACTAGTCACACTATTATCTTGAAGCCTGTCTTAAGATCTAGGGATCAAATCACTTACCTTAAGAACAATAGGTAAATCCTTATTGCTCTGCAGTCGTTCAATCGTCCGGCCTCAAGTATCATCCACGCAAAGCCCCGAATGATCAGATTTCTAGGAGTGCTAGCTTGTGAAAAAATAGCTTTGCTGATCTTGAATCCTCTCACTTGAATCTTCCTCCAAGATCCACCAGGCTTCCGCTGACACCATAATCACCAGGATTTTCTATTCTAACATTTTAGAATTACAATCCATGATAATTTAGAATTACAATCCATGATAAATCGTGTATTGTTGTTCTATTTTTTGTTCTGTGTTCTCTGGTGAGGGAATGCCCTCTATTTATAGTCTTGATTTAGCCTTTACATTTAATTCTGACATTTAAGAATCCATCGTTTGGCAAAAGCGAAGAGACGCCGAAGGTGCGGCGCTTGGTTTAATTCCGATGTTCGGAGAAAACCAAGGAGTCGCGGCGTTTGGTTTAGTTCCGTCGTTCGGAGAAAACCAAAGAGACGAGGGATAAATCCGACGTTCGGTAAATAAATGTCATGCATTAAATTCTATCTCATGAGATGAGATTTTAGCCATCTCATCATATGAGATCCATATTCGAGAGGTTTGGGTTCTGATCTGAATTTATTTGACTTAACTCACATAAATCATGGTCCAAGCCCAAATCAAATTTGGCTAGTCCTGAATCTATTTAAATTCAAATCAAGTCTAATTTCAAATCAATATTTGAAATTAACTTGTCCTTCTAATAGACTTAAACCAAATTGAATCTTATTCAATTGTACTTAACCCAATTGAGATAATTCAATCAATTCAATTGTTATTAGAAACGCATGCCACCAAATGATCTTGTAACAATAGGCTTAATCAATATCTTAAAAAAAATATCTTTTAAAAAAACAAAACTAGAGGCGTTCAAACATGGCTATCAGAAATAACTTAGAAAACCTACAGCACATAAGGCGTGACACCGCACACAACGCGTGATGTCTATCCATTTTTTGAAACGATAGAAACAACTTCCAAAAAACCCACCGCATAAATCGCGTGATAGCCAAACAACTTTAAAACTCATAGCACACAACGCAGCCGAATATCACCGAATATGGCCATAATTAATGTCTATCTATTGTTTAAACGAGGCTATCAAGAACCAGAACAACTTTAAAAACCGATTGCACACAACGCGTGACAATCGAATTATCGAATATCACCGAATATGCCCATTATTAATGGCTATCTATTTTCTGACACGATAGACTTAACTAATATCTTAATAAAAATCTTTGAAAAAAAACAAAACTAGAGGCATCTAAATGGGACTACCGGAAACAAAATCCCTTATGCCCATGATATCTACCCATTTTTTTCCAAAACAATACGCTCAACCAATATTTTTTTTAAAAAAAATCTTTAAAAAAAAAAAAAAAACTAGAGGTGTCCAAACGAGGTGCATCCAAACAAGGCATCGCACACAACGCGTGATATCAATATCTTAAAAAAAAAAAAAATCTTTAGAAAGATAAAAGCCACTGCATATATTGCATATATCCGCCGAATATGCCCATGATATCTATCTATTTTGTGAAACAATAGGCTCAACCAACGTCTAAAAAAAATATGCTCATAATGTTTATCTTAAAAGAAATTTTTGAAAGAAAAAAAAAAAAAACAGAAGCGTCCAATGAAGCTACCGAAAACAACTTTGAATATACCCACCGTAATGCGTGATAGCCGGATATATGCTAATAATGTCTATCCATTTTCTAAAATAATAGTTTAACCAATATCTTAAAACAAATATTAAAAAAAAAAAAAACAACTAGAGGCACGTCCAAGCTCACCGCACACAATATGCGTGATAGCCGAATATGCCCATGATTCTATCCATTTTGTGAAACGATGGGCTCAACCAATATCCTAAACGATGGGCTCAACAAACCGCTGCACCGTGTGATAGCCGGATATCGTCCGAATATTATGCCTATATAAATTTGCTCTCAGACCATGTCCGAATGCAAGGTTTTCACAAAGAGTGGAAATCACCGCTGGACAAGAAGGGCAAGAAGAAGAAGGTAAAAATCTCATTATTTCGTGTTCTGTCGTGCCTTGATAGATTCCGGATGGGTTGTGGTGTGATATTGGTTGCATTGCATGGTCCGATCTTGGTTTTGGTTTTGATTTTGTATCTTAATTTTTTGAAATTTGAGGAGTCTAGATCCATATTCCGGAACATTTAGTTGTTGAAACTGAAGGGATTTCGAAAAGAGATAAAAAGTCTGAGATGCGCTATAGGATTTTTTTTTCCCGCTGCCCTTACAGTCAAGTAAAACGCCTTTATCCTCTCCTTTTGTTCTTTGTTTTGATCGGTGTAGTTTTTGTTGAACTTTAAATCTTCATTTGGTGAGGTGTAGATATCTCTGTTCTCCATCAATTTTCAATTTTGCAGATGATGAGATAATTCTGGTTGCAGAGATTCTTCAGTATATGATATTAGGGTTTACTAATATGTTGATCTATATTTATTTCTTGTCCTAATTCTATTCCACAATAAAAAACTTTGTTCCTTTTCATTTTCAATGCATACCTTCGTTGTGTAACTATTTTAAGGGTTTCTTTTATGTTTTATTTTTTTCTCCATCATGTGCTACTTAAAGGATGGATGTCTTCAACCATACCTGAAATCTCTTGTTTTTCTTTCATTTTTTCATCTAATGTAGCTTCTGTTTTTTTTTCCGTAATGAAATCTAACGAAAAGATTTTTCAGTTATGATGACATAGTTTCATTTTCTAACTCTAATTCCAACCTTCATCTCATATCTTTCAGGTTAATATTTTTGAAAATTTTGGAGCTAGCCTATGGAAAGGCGAGCCTCTATTTTTAGGTGCTGGCACTATCATGAATAGTTACAAGATGAGGCTCAGAGTTCGATCCCAAAGGCATCCATCTTGATGGGTAAGTTTTGGTATCCAACAAGGGCTTTATTGTGGTTTTATATATTGTGCCAGTAAAACTGGGAATTGACTCATTTTCCATCTTTTCATGCTTGAAGTTTATGACTTCTTTTAGTTGGTAACCATTCAATTGAGTAGAATTTGATGCAGTATGTGCCCTCTTTTTGTTGACTGCCATGATCTGAATTAGAATATGGATAAATGGTAGTAATGGATGCTGAGGCTGCTAGCTGAGTTCATACAAGATATCTGAGTTCAAGTAGTCTTTCTTTTACCTCAATTCATGCTTTTAACGAATTATTGGTAGATGCCGCTGATCCCAAAGAAAAGAAGGAAAAGAAAACAGAAGCCATAATGGATGCTATGGCAAAGAAAGTAATACAACGAGTTTGGATATTTAGTTGTAACTTGAAATTTTCTCTTAATTAAGACTTTGGGACTAAATTTTTACTGCCCCCACTGCATGGGATATAATGGGTATCGATAGTGAACAAGTAAATTATCCACAATTAGGCTTAGAATAATATTACACAAACTATTTAACTTAATTTGGACAACTTACTCATACGTGTGATATCTTTTAATCTGTTTTGAGCGTCCAGAATTATTTCACACAAATTAAATGCTAGCATATGTCAATTTTTTGTATATGTTTGTGTAAATATGTATTGATTTAAGTCAATAGTAGTTGATAAATTATCTTTTATGATCGACAGATAATGCCACCTTAGAGATCACCTCTTCCACACCATTAGCGCTAGGGTTGAGCTCAGTTGACATCTCCTTCAGCCCATGAAGCACTGCTGCTAATCTCTGAACCAATTCTTTCATCCTCAAGGAGTAATAACAATGATTGCCCAAACTCCTCAGCTGCAGCAACCTCCTCCTTCGGGGTCCAAAGACTTTGACATTTGCTCATCTAGCTCAAAAAAAATAAAAAAGGTTTGCTAATTGATTTGTTATCATGCATAATTGGCAAGAATCTACATGTACGAAGTGTGTCAAGTGTCAAGCATGTCAAAAAAAAATTATAATGTTTGGGAAGCTCTTGTTTTAACACATTATGAATATAGTTATTATATAATTATTTTTTATACTCTAATGATCCTAGATAAATGCAATTATGTTCTTTTCACCGGACTGAATATAGAAGCAATAATTTTTTTTTTTTCTTCATTTATTTGGTCCTACAAATGGTAATAGATAGGTCTTTAGTCAATTGTGTTAAGAATTGTGGCAGGTCCCAACATTTCAAATATTTGAATAGGCCTGCTCTTTAGTCAATTGTGTTAAGAATTGTGGCAGGTCCCAACATTTCAAATATTTGAATAGGCTTATGATGTGCTCTTTCAATTATCCCATTAGAACTATTTGTGTGACATGGATTTATGTTAGTAGAAACCTTATGCTTTCATTGATAATGGAGCGAAACAAACTTGTGTTGGATGGTATTCGCGCTTAATTCAACACCTGGCATCATATTTAAATGCTTTTGTTTGATGTGATGTTAGAATCCTATGAACAAAAATGACTATCTTGGAGAATAAATTGGCGAATTGATATCCCAACAGAGGCAGACAGGCGTGGAAGCGTCTCTGATCGTGCCAACTCCTTCCTCTTTGACTTGAATGATGAGGTAAGCCTATGTCTTCTTCTTCGCACCAACATCTGGAGTTCAGCATGTCAACGTATAATGCTTCCATGCAGTACGTAGTGGATGCGCATCGCTACGGCGACAAGTTGAAATTTGCGAATCATTCGTCGAATCCAAATTGTTATGCCAAGGTATGCCAACTTTGATGATGATTTAATTATTTCTTTTTGAAAAGAAAACTCTGCTGCATCTTGGTCATGACGTGGCAACGATGACCTCTGTTTCAGATAACGACGGTGGTTGGTGACCATCGTGTTGCAATTTTTGCCAAAGAACGAATTGAAGCCGGTGAAGAGATCTTCTATGATTATGGATATAGACCTGATCAAAGCGCCAGAATGGGCACGGAGACCGGAAGGATCAAAATGAGATCATTCAGTGGTCTCCCATGGCCGGGCGCACATAAATTTAGCTTGATATTTTTGAGTCGATATTATCTAAAATATTGTCAATGATGGATGATAGGGCACATAAAGTTGCTTGATATTTTGAGTCGAGATTATCTAAAATATTGTCAATGATGGATGATAAATATTATAGAGACGTGAAACAATATTTAAAAATTAGATATATATTTTTAAATATTTTTATTTTAAATTCTCTTTTTAATATAAGTTTTTATCTTATATTTTAAAAATATTGTTTATTTAATACATACATTGTATTTATTTTTGAAAATTCAAAATAAAAATAATAATTGATAAACCATGGGTAGTCGCTTGATAACTAGAAGTAGATAATTATAATTACAATTTTTGAATTTTTATCTTGTTGGAATGGGAAGAGATACCGAACACCTTCTGTTGTATATTTTAAATTTAAATCCAAATAATATATCTAATAAATGAGAAGAAGTCCAATGCGCTCTAGTGATCTGGCAATCAAAATAAGTATTTTTTAAACATTTTGGTTTCTAACATGAAAGCATATCTGAAACAATATCTTTAAATAAAAAATCTTAAAACGTTCAAACAGGGTGACCAAGAACCCACCGCATATATTGCGTGACAGCTGGATATCGCCAAATATTCTCAGATGAGTTGTAATTTTATAAATCCATATTTTATAAAACGATATACTTAACCAATATCCATTGCATACATATATGTACCCATTTTTTTTTCTAAAACAATAGGCTCAACCACTATTTAAAAAAATCTTTAAAAAGAAAATAAAACTAGAGGCATCCGAATGAGGTGCATCCAAAACGAGGCATCGCACACAACGCGTGATATCAATATCTTAAAAAAAATCTTTGAAAAAACAAAACTAGAGGCATCCAAAACGATAGGCTCGACTAATATCTTAAAAAAGAAAATCTTTCAGCATCTATTTATTTATTTTTTAAAACGATAGACTCAATCAATATATTTAAAAAAATTTAGAACAAAAAACAACTTGAAAACCCATCGCATACATGGCGTGATAGTCAGATATTGCCCATGATGTTTATCACTTCTCTTAAACTAGAGGCACAATGTTTTGAACAAAACAAAACCAGAGGCTCAGATTGAGGGGCTACTCGAAACCACTTCGATAGCATGTATCTCAAAACCAGAGGCTTAAATTCGGGGCTATCCAAAACCATTTCGCAAACCCATCGCATCTATCTCAAAACCAGAGGCTCAAATCGAGGGGCTACCCGAAACCACTTTGTAAACCCATCGCATGTATCTCAAAACCAGATGCTTAAATTGGAGGGGCTACAGAAGTGTACAGAAACCACTTCGTAAACCACCTAAATTGGAGGGGCTACCTCAAAACCAGATGCTCAAATTTGAGGGGCTACCTGAAATACTTCGCAAACCCATCTCATGTATCTCAAAATCAGAGGCTCAAATTCGAGGGGCTACCCGAAACCACTTCCGTAAACCCATCTCATGTATCGCGTGAGAGCCGTATATCACTCATCGAATATGCCCATATAAATTTACTCTCGGATGCAAGGTTGTCTCAAAGACTCAAAATTATCGCTGAAGAAGAACGGCAAGAGGAATGTAAAAATCTCATTCCAATTATATATACAATAAGTTCTGATGTGAATTCTAATTTTTAATTGTTGCACTAGATTGCTGCGTGTTATTGGTTTCATTGCATGGTCCGACCTTCTTTGATTTTGTGTCTTGCTTTTTGAAATTTGAGGAGCTAGCCAATATGCACATTTTGGAAAACTATATGGAGATTTTGAAATTTGAAATTTGAGCAGCCTATATTCCGGATTATTCAGTTCTTTGAAAGTCAAGGGATTTGGAAAAGAGAAGAAAAGTTTGAGATGCGCTTTTTAAGGGTTTCTTTTATGAATCTCTTAGATGAAAGTAGTGAAGGATGGATGTCTTCAACCGTATCTGAAAATCTCTTCTGTTGTTTTATTTTTTTGTTATCGGATATAGCTTCTTGCTTTTTTATTTTGTTAAGAAATCTATTAAAAAGAATTTTCAATTATGTCAATCGCTTGGAAGCGGTAGCTTATTTATTGGATTATAATGACATAGTTTTATTTTCTAACTCTAATTCCAACCTTCATCTCATCTTTTTTAGGTTAATATTTTTTAAAATTTTGGGGATATCCTATGGAAATTGGAAAGGCGAGCCCCCATTTTTATGTGCTGGCACCGTCATGAATAGCTACAAGATGAGGCTAGAGTTCGATCCCAAATGGAATCCATCTTGATAGGTAAGTTTTGGTATCCAACAAGGGCTTTATTGTGGTTTTATATATTGTGCCAGTAAAGCTAGGAATTGACTCATTTACCATCTTTTCATGCTTGAAGTTTATGACTTCTTTCAGTTGGTAACCATTCAATTTAGTTGAATTTGATGCAGTATGTGCCCTCCTTCTGCTGACTATCATGATCTGAGTTAGAATATGGATAAATGGTAGTAATGGATGCTGAGGCTACCAGCTGGTTTGAGTTAGTAATGCCTTTCGGTGTTCATACAAGATATCTGAGTTCAAGTCATCTTTCTTTTACGTCAATTCATGCTTTTAACGAATTATTGGTAGATACTGCTGATCCCAAAAAAAAAAGGAAAAGAAAACAGAAGCCATAATGGATGCTACGGCAAAGAAAGTAATACAACGAGCTTGGGATATTTAGTTGTAACTTGAATTTTCTCTTAGGACTTTGGGACTAAATTTTTACTGCCCCCACTGCATGGGATATAATGGGTATAGATAGTGAACAAGTAAACTATCCACAATTAGGCTTAGAATAATATTACAGAAACTATTTAACTTAATTTGGACAACTTTACTCATACATGTAGATATCTTTTAATCTTTTGAGCATCCAGAATTATTTCACACAAATTAAATGCTAGCATATGTCAATTTCTTGTATATGTTTGCGTAAATATGTATTGATTTAAGTCAATAGTACTTGATAAATTAGCTTTTATGATCGATAGATAATGCCCCCTTAGAGATCACCTCTTCCACCCCATTAGCGCTAGGGTTCAGCTCAGTTAACATCTCCTTCAGCCTATGAAGCACTGCTCCTAATCTCTGAACCAATTCTTTCATCCTCAAGGAGTAATAACAATGATTGCCCAAACTCCTTAGCTGCAGTAACCTCCTCCTTCGGGGTCCAAAGACTTTGACATTTGCTCATCTAGCTCAAAAATAATTAAAATAAAAATAAAAATAAAAATAAAATAAAAAAGGTTTGCTAATTGATTTGTTATCATGAAGAACTGGCAAGAATCGAAATGTATGAAGTGTGTCAAGTGTCCAACATGTCAAAAAAAATTGTAATGTTTGGGAAGCTCTTGTTTTAACACATTATGAATATAATTATTTATATAATTATTCTTTATATACCCTAATGATCCTAGATAAAGGCAATTATGTTCTTTTCACCATACTAAGTCGAAGCAATAATTTTTTTTTCTTCATTTATTTGGTCCTACAAATGGTAATAGATAGCTCTTTAGTCAATTTTGTTAAGAATTATGGCAGGTCCCAACATTTCAAATATTTGAATAGGCTTGCTCTTTAGTTAATTGTGTTAAGAATTATGGCGGGTCCCAACTTTTCAAAAATTTGAACAGGCCTGTGATTTGCTCCTTTCAATTATCCCAGTGGAACAATTTGTGTGCATGGATTTATGTTAGTAGAAACCTTATGCTTTCATCGATAATGGAGCAAAACAAACTTGTGTTGGATGGTATTCGCGCTTGCAACCTCTATATAACAGAACAAGAAGAAATTGGTTATAAACTCCGATGCAAATTTCCTTGACATGTAGAGAAAAAAAGATAAATAAAAAGAAGCCATGCATCTAAAACTCAGCTGGAGAGAAGAAATTGGTTATAAACTCTGATGCAAATTTCTTGAATCAATTCCATAGAAATCAATTCAATATTCAGACTATATCTATTCTGTGAAATAGCATTAGGTAAAATCATTTCTTGGAGAGGATTTCAATGTGGATGTTGTTGGCCTTCCGTTTTCCTTTGTATTCCGAGAAAAGTCTTTTCGAGCCCGATACGGCATGGTTTAATGGGCCGTGCCGGCAAAGCCCAGTATTATAGCAGTACCGGGCTATGCTAGGCACGGCTCGTTTCGTGCTAGGCCGTGCCGGCCCATGGGCAGCATGGCCCAGTGCCTACCTCTAGTTTATTGGTGGCTTATCCTATTGTATGGTGTTGATTTTAATATGGCCTTGGTGTTTTTGTTAGATATTCCTTCTGTGTATTATGTCACGGCACCCCCACCACCTCCTGAGGCTCTTAGGGGTTTGCCTTTTGTTGCTCATCTAGCAGTGCCCCCTGCAATGTTTTTCTTGGCAATGGATCCTCAACGTGCAATGTTACTGAAACAGATAAATTACTACTTGAGGTGATTCTCTAGTCCATAAGTGTAATCTTTCCAGTGACTAATGGAAGGTTTGTTAAGCTAGTATTTCTTTTTTTTTCGTGGAAGGTTTGTTAAGCTAGTATGTTTTTTCTTTTCTCTTTTTCGTCCAGTTCTAAAATTTTGTGCAAGGATATTTACCTGCGGCCACAAAACACGGATGAGCAGGGGTGGGTTCCTATATCCTTAATTGTTGGGTTCAACAAAGTGAGTTATTTTTGAACACTTACTCATCCCCCCTATCATTTGTATATGGATTAGTTTCTATTTGTGGCAAGTGCTATAGTTTATTAGTCGATGCTTGCTTTCTGAAGATTTTAGTATGCGTGTCCATTTACTAGGATAGTAGTCCTTTTCAAGCTTACCAGCATAACTAATCTGATGAGGGATGGTGTCCGCACCATAATATTTTCATATTTGTGTAATATACGGATATGTATATTTATATTCTACCATGCATGATCTAGAGATGAATCAGACATGCATGTATTTAAATAAGGAGCATGAGTAGGTTTGATTTAGAAAAAGACGAGTAAGAAGAAACGGATAGAGCAAACAGAGGAATAGCTTGGAAACATGACTTTGTGGAGCAAACACCGGTATCTGCTTCAGACGGCTTTGACTGACTCCACCTTTGCTTAGATTAATTGACTCTCTCTCCCTTGATGAGTTCTTCTGGCTTGTTGAACTTGAAGACTTCTCATTATACGCATATATGATAGATTGCTAACGACAACATGGCTTATATGCAGCAGCAAATTAGTGCATAAGGAACTTGCATATGTTTGTTACTGCCCAACCGAAACTTGCATGTGCTTGTCCTTAAGATTCATCACCTCTGTCTTTGTTCTCTTGGATTCTATTTCCGTTGGTCATTATTACGGCTATCCTTCTTCTATACAGCTATTCATAAGCTTGGATATTTAGTTGTACCCTGAATATTTTTCTTAGGACTTTAGGACTAAATTTTTGCTGCCCCCATTGCATGGGATATATAATGGGTGTTGATAAATTGTAGATTTGGGCATTAGCTGTAATGTTTCAAAGAAAATATTTTCATAAGAGCCCCCATGCAAGCAATTGTCCACACTCAGGCTTAGAATAATACTACAGAAACAATTGAACTTAATCTAGACAACTTTACTCAGACGTGTGATATCTTTCATCTATTTAAGTTTCTAGAAGTATTTTATACAAATTAGTTGCTAGCATATGTAATTTTCTTGTATATGTTTGTGTAAATTTAATATGTTTTGATTTATGTCTATAGTAGTTAATAAATTGGTTTTAATGATCGACAAATATTGCCATCTGGATATCACCTCTTCCACCTTTGGTGTCTGGTGTTGAGGGTCATCTGAACCCTAGGTGCCATTTTCTTTAGCAAACCAATTATTTCGTTAGTTCAGGTGGCAGGTGGGAGGTTTTGAAGATGGAATCTTGCAGAGATGGATTCCGACATGCTTGTCCTCAAGGAGTAAAAATAGTAATTGCCCAAACTCCTCAACTGCAGCAACCTCCCTCAGGGTCCAAACACTTTGACATTTGCTCCTCTAGTTGAAAATAAAAAAACTAAAAGGTTTGCTAATTGATTTGTTATCATGCAAAATTGCCAAAAATTAACATCTATGAAGTGTGTCAAGTGTCCAACATGTTAAAAAAAACAAAACAAAAATTGTAATGTTTGGGAAACTCTTGTTTTAACACATTATGAATATAGTTATTCATATATTTATTTTTATATACTCTAATGATCCTAGATAAAGGCAATTATGTTCTTTTTACCAGGCTGAATATAAAAGCAATAATTTTTTTTTCTTTTATTTGGTCCCACAAATGGTAATACATAGCTTTTTAGTCAATTGTGTTAAGAAATGTGGCAGGTCCCAACATTTCAAATATTTGAATAGACCTTTGATGTGCTCCTTTCAATTATCCCAGTGGAACTATTTGTGTGACATGAATTTGTGTTAGCAGAAACCTTATGCTTTCATCGATAATGGAGCGAAACAAACTTGTGTTGGATGGTATTCGCACTTGCAATCTTTATATAATATAACAAGAAGAAATTGGTTATAAACTCTGATGCAAATTTCCTTGACATGTAGATAAAAAAGATAAATAAAAGGAAACCAAGCATCTAAAACTCAGAAATTGGTTATAAACTCTGATGCAAAAGTCTTGAATCAATTCCATAGAAATCAATTCGATATTCACACTATATCTATTCTATGAAATAGCATTACGTAAAATCATTTCTAAGAGAGGATTTCAATGTGGATGCTGTTGACCTTCCGTTTTCCTTTGTATTCCGTTAACATCATTTTTGCTTGTTTGTCTGTTTGTTTGTTTTTTGTATTATACCATTGAGAAAAGGCTGGGCAAAGAAAGTAATTTATTATTTCACTTTGTATTCACTTTATCATATTACCTAAGATCACTAATGATATATACTTTTAATAATTCTTTCGATATATTTTTCATTTTCAGAGATCAATTTGGCTGCTTGAGGTGGATGTTGAAGCATACTCCACTGCAACTTCTTGTTTATTGGAAACTCGAAAACTTGAAGATTATCGGATGCATCTGGATATTCATGTCCTTTTGATGCTGTGTAGCAACAAACTTGTCAAGAACTCTTCAATCTATCACTTGCTCAACTGCTTGATTTTCATTGCTATTATATTATAAAATATGATCATCTGAAGTTGGTGGCTGGGTTGTACTGTTTTGTCCTCTGAAGTGGTAAGGCATCGTTGTAGGATTGAAGATGCTCGTGGCATGCCATGTAATATGATCGATCATTTGAAGTTGGCATCTGGGACATTGTATTGTTTTGTCCTTTGAAGTAGTAAAGCATCGTTGTAGGATTGAAGATGCTGATCGTATGCCATGTTGAGCTGGATTGCAATTGAATCAAGATGGTAAGGAGGAGACTCAAGGTCACTTGCCTTGTTTACTATCGGCTTGCAATTCTCTTCCTGTAACATGAAATTTGAACAATTAATGGAAAGGCTTTGCTATTAACATGAAATTTGAACAATTAATGGAAAGGCTTTGCTATTTAAAAAATCACAAACACATATTACAACTTAAACAATCTGTTACTATTTTGTGAAAGATTGACTTTGGTGCAAAATAACATATTGCAATTCCAAGGACATGATATCCAAAAGAAAAAAAAAATATTTCATTTATGAAAAATTAAGGAAAATTAGAAGATTGAACCCTCATAGCCACATAGATGATTCACTCAGAAAAGAAAAAAAATTAAAAAATTAAAAATTTGAGAGTAAGATTAAATATACTTCAAGTGTAAGAATGATGACGTTGGCTAATGCCTACATCCATGCAAATCTGGTTAACGATTTTGGCTTTTTTAAAAAATATATAATAAAATTGTTAATATAATTGATGATTTTATTTTTTAAAATTTTAAAAAGAAAATTGAATTGAATTCAAAACAAAAATATCAAGAAAAAGGAGAAAATCATCAATCTAGATGGCGATTTTAGCTAATTTACTTTTTTTTTAAAAAAAGCTCTTTTGAAACCCCAACCCCCGAAAAAAAAAAGAAAACCGTTTAAATAAAATCGTCAGTTAGCCTGACAATTCCAACTAATTGTTAAAAAAATTGCTATTTAAACCCAACCCTCCAAAAAAAAACATTTAAATAAAATTATCAATTAGACTAACGATTTTCATTGGATATAACGTTTTGGGATACTCTCATATGTTCCTACAGGTTCTAAATTCCATTCTAGAGAACTTTTAAGTCACTATCTTAAAAAAGAAGTAGCTTCGAAAAAGATTAACCTAGATGTGATAAAAGAGATGTTGATATGTACAAAATCAAGCCATGGGACCTTTAAGGTATCATTTACAAAAATAGCTATTGATAATTAAAGGCAAGTTAACTTCCATAAACATTTCTATCTTCAACATACATGTTCTTTTACAAGGAAAAATGTAGGATTGAAACAGAAGAGCAATATGAATGATACTTTTTTAGTCACAAAAATAAGAAGTATCCAACAACTCACACAATATAACAACTTTAGTGGAATTTTAGAAAGCCAACCGAAGGGACAAGCCAATCTACTCAAAGCATAACCTTAGGCATGAGGAAGACCTTCCTAGGTAAATATTTTGAAATATAAAATTTTGATTATTATTATTATTGTTTTGATGGTCCATTGATACTAATCAAGTTAAAAAAGTTTTGATTAAATACTAAGACATTTATGTCACATTGTTATATTTTTCTGATTACTTTGCTTCTTTCAATTGCAAGGTAAAATCTACAAGTTAAAAGAAATGGATCAAGACCAGTGGTAAAAGATCAGTATTCACAATAAGAAAAGTGATATAGTTCTTCTGATACATAAATTTTATTAATTAAATATAAAATGAAGAGAATAGGGAAGGAACTTTTTTTTTCTTTTTCTCAAAACAAGAAGTATATTTTTTTCTCTAGCAAAGGGAAGAAAATTATAATGATTGCATACTTCAAAATGTTGGGTGAACATACCTTTTAATCTTTAACATTAGATCATAGGCTGCATATAGTTTGGATGTTAAGAAGAATTTTTACTTGAAATACCATATATTTATTCTTACTTTCCACTATATATTATTGATCAGATTGAAATTTAGAGAATGAGTATTCACCCAATTAGAGAATGCCCAGTAATCGATCTAGCCAAATTAATATAGATTTGAATCAAACTCAAATTTGCCTTATAACCGTATAATTTAGACCCATATCAAATCCATCTTCTAGCATTTTAATTCTACCAGATGTCCAAATCTAATTTTTAATCAACAAACTGTGCCCACCAAGATTTCAAATTAGATGGCACATCATAACTTTATCTATCGATACAATCAGAATAAAGGACAAATGAAAGATAGTTTTGATTTGTTTAAAGATTTTGCCCCCTTTCATTTGGTTGCTCGATATGTCCCATGCATTGCACCGATGGTGTTTGGTAAGTTCTTGTTGCCGCCGGGATCTATCCTCCGACTTGGACGCGGTCGGTCTCCTGGTCCGGGCTTCCTTCTGGGCGGACCTGCACAGAAGTCTTCGCGTGAGAGGAGTTGGTGGTATCCCTCCGCGGAAGATCCTCTGATGCTCAAGTCAGTGGGGATAGGTGATCAACAGAAAATGGGAGAGGGATCTCTCCGGGAAGTCTCTCCAGGGGTGGCCAGTCGGAAGCTCCAGGGGAGCACCGATAAGCAGTGGAGGAGAGTGAGAGTGAGAGTGAGCCAGGGGCTGTGAGCACCTACCTGAGAGAATCTAGGGGTGTTATATTTATAGGCAATCACCTGGATCTTGAGCGCCTTCTTGAAGGTTCAAAGGTTGCTAGGATACGGGAATGATTCGAATCAGGCCGTCGCAAGGCCGGTGGGATCCGTATCTTATTTGTTGAAGGATCGACGACTGGGAGAACTCTTTGATGGCCCAGGATCTGATAGATGCATGGGTCCCAGGTAGTTATACTAGACCCTAGCCCACTCCTTGACATGATTCTTTGTTCAGGATTCTGTTACGATGGACCTAGGCTCTCCCACGTCAGGTTCCACGAAGATGAGTGTCAAGTCACGGATCGCTCATAGGAGCCGAGCTATGGGAAGCTCGGGGGAGCCGAGCTATAGGCAGCTCGGGAGAGTCGAGCTATAGGTAGCTCGGGGAAGCCGAGCTATAGGAAGCTCGGGAGAGCCGAGCTACGGGAAGCTTAGGGGGGCCGAGCTATAGGTAGCTCGGGGAAGCTAAGGTATAGGTAGCTCGGGGAGAACTGAGCTATAGGAAGCTTGGGGGAGCCGAGCTATAGGCAGCTCGGGGAGAGTCGAGCTATGGGAAGCTCGGGAGAGCTGAGCTATGGGGGGGGGGGGGGGGGGGGGCGAGCTATAGGTAGCTCGGGGAGAACCGAGCTATAGAAAGCTCGGGAGAGCCGAGCTATAGGCAGCTCGGGAGAGTCGAGCTATAGGTAGCTCGGGGGAGCCGAGCTAGGAAGCTCGGGGGAGCCGAGCTACGGAAAGCTCGGGGGGCCGAGCTATAGGTAGCTCGGGGAAGCTGAGCTATAGGTAGCTCGGGGAAAGCCAAGCTATGGGTTGCTCGACCTGTTGGACCACATTAGTTTAGCTCGTTCCTCGGGGGCATATTGTAGTGGGCGGGGGGAAGGGCTGATCTTAGCCCCTTCGCACGGTTATCAACGTAATGATGATTCTACCTCTCATCACATGCCCCCCACTCCCTAGTTCGAAGCGTAGGTTCGGGCGTAGGAAGTATAGTCCTAGGTGGTGTGATCCGAATGGGGGAATGCATATTTGACAGCGTGCGCAATGATGCTCTAATTAATGCCGTGGGGCCGTCTTGCCTTTTCGAGATGGATCCGTCATTCCTTATAGGCGAAGGTAATGGCTAGGGAAGCGCCGCGTGGGAAATCTCGATTTCCACGGTGCCCATAGAGGCAGTCCCGGATGCCTAGGTCGAGGCCCCTCACCCTCACCCTGAGGCGGTTTCAATTGGAAAATGGGGTCATGGCGGCACTATCCCTATTTATAGTCCCCTTTTCGCTTTCCCTTAGAGAACTTTGTCTCCCCGTTCTTGCTGCGATCTTGCTCAGCATCTCTTGCGATTGAAGATATGGTGAGCCCAAGTCACCAAGCTTCGGAGGTGACCTTGGCGGATTTGGAACGGATGCGCCGCTTGTACAAAATCACCGAGGATGTCGTCTTGTTGCTCCCGACGACTGAGGATAGGGTGACATCCGGATTAGGGGATGGGGCATTCTGTTATGAGGAAAGTTTGAGGGCAGGTTTCCGGTTCCCTCTTCATCCGTTGGTGCGGGAGGTGATGAAGTTCTACAATATATGCTTCACCATGGTGGCCCCCAATAGTTGGTGTAACCTTTCGATATTCAGGGTGTGTTTCAATCTTGTCTCCGGAAGGGCCTCAGAATGGCCTTACATCGGTCCCCGGAGATCCTTCAAGATGATATCGGATAACCCATCGTCGATAAAGGAGTTGAAGTCGCGGTTCTTCATAGTCGGGGGAAATATTGGTTTGGACTTTCCTCGGGTGTGGGGGTAGTACGTGAAGGATCCAGAAGTGCACCCGGAGTTAACTGATTTGGAGAAAAGGGATTTGATTATGCTGCGCGGTAGTCAGGCACTCCCAGCTAGCATTCTCCTATCAGAGGATGCTCTCTTTGTGGCCGGATTGAGCCCCGTTGATCCTCATGGTGAGTATTACCCCGTAGTTGATAGTTTAGCATGGCTCCATCTTTGATTTCTGTGCGAACTAATGGGCGAATCATATTGCCCCTACAGCCGAAAGGTTGGCACTCGAAGACCAGATAAGGGAGGAGCTGGGAAAGCACCGCAGGAGATCTGGCTCCAGCAGCAAGCATCGGTTCGAGAAGAGGTCTCGCCCTTCTGGCTCCCGCTCTAGGGGGATTGGGGTAGATGGTGATAGTCGGCGCTCCTCGTCGCCGTAGGCTGAAACTACCGAAGTTTCGGTGGCGCACGATCTTTCGGTGCCGGAGGAGGGTCTGTCCAGGGCGAAGACTGGGAAGTTGCGGGGGTTTCCGAGGAGGCTTCTGAGGTTTCCTCCCCCCCCCCTCCCATTGTTGTTTTGTCCGACGATGGTGAAGGAGAAATGCCGGTTGGCTTGGGGGCCCCCATGGGCGAGGTGGTTCGGTCTCCCTCATTGGAGGCCAGTGGCTCGGCGAGGTTACAGGAGGAGGTGGGAGTGACCTCCACTTCCATCGAGGCGGGGAAAGAGGTTGCGGCTGCTGAGGTTCGGCCTGGGTGGCCGATAGGAGAGCCAGCGGGCGACGAGGAGATGGCCGAACCTGCCGAACCAACGACCAAAATTTGCGGGGGGGCTTTCTGGTGAAGGGCCTTCCGCCGAGGCACTGGAGGCTCTGGGGGGAGTAGAAGTTCCTGAAGAGTCTATTTTGGACAGGGGAATTCTTGAGGAGATAGAAGCAGAAGAAGAAGAAGAAGAGGAAGAAGGAGAAGGAGGGGAGCCGGCGAGCGAAGGGGATGCTCCGGCTGGGGCTCTCCTCGCCGGAGTCGAAATGCCCGAAGCTTCTCAAGCGAGGGCCCTAGTGCCTGAAGCTGGCCTATCGAGAAGCTCATGGGTCGCGGGTGTCCTGGCTGGCTCCCTGGGAGTAGACTTCCACTCATGCGACCCGGAAGTGAGCGCCAGGTTCTCTGCTCTGATGCGGTCCGTGTTTCAAGGGAAAGAGAGTTCCTCAACAGGAGGGGGTCATCCGGAAGACCTTGTCGAGATAGCCTTCCATGGCACCGGGGTGCCGAATGAGGCTTTTCTTCTCTCCAAAATTGACGACCTTGCTCTCACAAGGATTTCCACAGACTACGTATCTCAGGTAGGTTATCGCACCGAAGTTGGGTCTTTAGTCAGTTAGTTCAACTATGTCTTTTATGTGTGTCATCCTTTTTTGCAGAGTGCCCTGATTATGAGGGCACTGAAATGGTGCTTACATCTGGCTGTTGGAGCTTGAGCTCAGGCCCGCTATGAGGCTGATCACTTCAAGGAGAGGGCGGATTCTACTGATAAGCTCTCTTAAGCCCTGGTGGTCCTCCAAAGGGAGCTTGGGGAGGCTCGCAGGATTCTTGCGGTTGAGAGGGAGAGAGCCTCTCGACTCAACGTATAGGTTGGTGAACTCCAGTAGGAGCTTGGGGAGACCCACAGGATTCTTGAGGTTGAGAAGGAAAGAGCCTCTCGACTCACCATACAGATTGGTGAGCTCCAAGGCTTCCGCGAGCAATCCGAGAAGGCTAGTCTGGAGTTTCTCAGCCAAGGCGGAGCACGAGAGCAAGGTTAAATCCATGCAACTATTCTTTGATAAGAGGTGGGACCAGCTGAAAGCTAGCCATGCCGAAGATAAAGTCAGCTGGAGGAAAAGGCTCGAGGAGGAAGAGCATAAATGTTGGCGGCAGCAAGACCACCTCACCCGCCTAAGCAAAGAGCTCACCGATACAAAGGACCAGCTAAAGTGGTCGGATGAACGAGCTGCCCGACTATCTGACGAGCTTGACTTTGCCCGTCAAGAAATTGGAGATACCCAGTCCTGGGTGGATGAGCTAAAAGAGAGCCTTCGCCAGAACCAATCGGCTAAGTCTAGGGCTCTCAATAGGGTCCACGTGCTGGAGGGTGAGCTAGCCCGATGGGAGGAGCAGGTAGGGCACTATTAGTTTCACTCATTTTGATCTTTCGACTTTCGCTTTACTTGGCTTTTTGCCTGCAGTTGAACAGGGTGAGCCAGGAATTTAGGGGCGGTTAGCGGCGTTCGGAGAGGAGGCGGCCTCGAGGCATCGAAGGATCTCCGAACTGGAGAGGCAATTAGCTGAGGCAAATGTGCGGGCCTCTTCGGCAATGGAGGAGTACAAAAAATCCACCGAATTTGCTGACAAATGCAAGGCGGCCTGCGCCGATGCATTTCAGCTGGGCGAAGATGAGGTGCGAGCTAAGGTTGCCCAAGCTTATCCTGACCTGGACCTGTCGTGCCTGGAAGTCGAACATTATGAAGCGTACACCCCAGGGGTCGAGGAGGACGAGTATGGAGAAATATCTGATGTCTACCTTGAAGCTATTATGGGAGTCGATGCGACTACCGATGTATCCCAGCCGTAGGAGATGCTGGGATTGACCCCAAGTCTTGACCCTTTGGGGGACTATATGTGCTTTTCCTTTCTTTTGTTTTGTAGTTCGACTGGAAGTCAATAAATGAATCAACCATTTTTCATTCGCTTGTCTTCCCTGGGTGGTTTCCTGTCTCGAATTTTGGAGGAACATCCAAGTAGAGGCCAAGGCATAGGGACTGTCTCGACGAAAAGGTCGGGCAACAATATAGCCTGGTATAAAAGGAGGTTGAGAGACGATTTAACTCGGCTTAGGTCAAATGACGCGGTGGTTCGACCAAGTCCGAACAAAGTAACTCGGCCAAGGCTGAGGAATGAAATGGCTCGGCTAGGGCCGAGGGACAAAGTAACTCGGCTAGGGCCGAGGAATGAAATGGCTCGGCTTGGGCTGAGGGACAAAGTAACTCGGCTAGGGCCGAGGAACAAAACGGCTCGGCTAGGGCTGAGGGACAAAGTAACTCGGCTAGGGAAGAGGAACGAAATGGGTCGGCTAGGGCCGAGGGACAAAGTAGCTCGGCTAGGGCCGAGGGAGTTCATTTTATTAGTGATCAAACTGAGATTGCATCCTTGATGAAAAGAGGGGAGTTCGTTCCCGAACTAGGGGTTCGCTGAATCATCGCTGCCATCTCCTTATCTCTATTTATTACCCCTACCAATGTTTTGTCTTTTCCAAGGTGGGTCGATTCTCGTATCACTGAAGTAGGTGGTACGGCCCTATGGCTAGCAAAAAGTCACCTGGCAATTTCTGGCGAGCTTTTATTATGTTGACCTTTTCCAACATAGGTTGCTTTGGCATGCGATGTTAGTACTCATTTGCCATTGGAGGATGTCGTTTTCGCAGGACGATCTCCCGGATCTGCCAGTATCCGCAAGGTCGGTGGACGGTTTTATAAATTAAAAGATCGTGATCTGGGGCCAGAAGTAATCTTTTGGCATGCGTCATGGTTTGGGCGACATGCCTGGCGTGCATTGGGGGGTGTTGTTTTCATTTCAGAGGCCATGTGGTGGCGTAGGCTTGGCGTTTTAAGTCCCGGGGCTTTCTGATAGCTGTTCCCGGCTCGCCTCTGCTTATAAAAAGGGGGAAAGAGGGGTGTGTTGGGCCATCCTAAAATTTTCTTTCCTGTGAATCATGAAGATACTCATGATGCCTGTTTCTCCAAGGTTTATTGCAGGAGAACCGAGCTTGTCCCCTGGAAGTCGCCGCTATCCCCCGAATAGCTGGGGTGACAAAGGAGTCGCTAGGGGGTCGCTTGCCCTCAAGAAAGGACCTTCAGAGATCGTATGGAGAGCGCACAAGAGGTCCGCAGGGATCGCACGAGAGTGCATATACGCTTCCTGTGTGTCCTTTGTGGTTCCCTCTTGGGGACGTACGGTAGGAAGTGTACGCGGGCTCCCCATGGGTTGCATGAATTTTGCCTCCTCCCTTGGTTTGGATTCCTGGGCTTGCCCGCCTAGGGAATCTTTCGCCACATGGGGAGGGGTGATGGTGTGTCGCCTGCGGGTACCTTGCCTTTGAGTTTGGGCAAGGTGGAGTGGTACATACCCGATTTGGGGGAGCGCTCTAGTGCCAGGGTCTGCGAGCTTCCTTCCTACTCATTGGGAGGCCTCTCGGTTGGGTGGTTTGGGGTAATATCCCATCCACCCTTTCTGATTATTCTGATATCCCGGTTGGGTCACCGAGATATCATTATTTACCGAAGCTGGCCGCAACGGTTGGTCCATGTCGTCCGCCCATTATCGGCTCGGGCTGATCGTTCATGGTTTGTCTGATTTATTGGTCCGGACGCTGGAGCATCATTGTTGCCCAGATCTGCTTTGGAGCAGTTTGCCCGAGTTTTGTACCCGTCTTTATTTTATGCATTTCAATGCCCTTGTAATGCCTCTCAGGCGGTTGTAATAGGTTCGATGGCAATGAAATAAAGAAAGTTTTGTTCTTTTTCTTAATTTTTGTCTCTTTTGCACCAAGAGTTGTTGTTGTTGGAAACGAAGCGAGGCATAAGGACATCTCATTCATTTTTGGACGAGGATCTCGCGCTATCCGAGCCAGTCGGGGCTCGTAAGCCGCCCAAATCCAGACATAAATTTGGAGATTGTTCGGCGGTAGAACATATTCCTTGACTCTGGCTGAAGCTCGGAGATTTATTACTCGACCTTATTGGGGTTTAGAGATTTGTGGCCCGGCCCTGCCGAGGTTCGGAGAATGGTTACTTGGCCCAGCCGAGGTTCAGAGAATGGTTACTGGCCCAGCCAAGGTTCAGAGATTTAGAGCTTGGAGAGATGACTTAGTTGCCACCGTGAGTCATGATACCTAGTCCCTGTGAGACTCGGTGAGGAGTGTCAAGGCGGAACGGGCGGCGCATGGTACGCCCATCATTTATGATTTGGCCACTCCCGAGGGAGTGAATTATCGTCAGGTGCCGGCGCTCTTTCTTTTTCGCATTTTCCAAAGGGCAGCCGATTCGAGGCAGCTTGGAGGAGTATTGAGGGCATTTACTACGAGGGCCTGGCAGATCGGGTGGAACCCTATTTCTAGGGAAGGAGGGGAGTTCCCGAACAGTTCGTGGACGCTTACCGATTTTCCTCGGGAGGGGGCATGGCCCTTCGGGTCCTGTGGTCGCCAGTTAAAGCGGCAACACTTGGTGAATTCCCATGGATCAGTATTTATGACCCGACTGATCAAGATACTTGCCTGAGGAGTATAAATACGGATGAGAGGGGTGCCAGCATTCACCGTCCTTTTGGTTAGCCTCTCAACAGCTCTTGACATGGCTTCTCAAGGTGGGGGCCAATCGTCCAACGACGGTCATAGAGGTTCTCAGGGGGACCGTGCCGCCATGCTGGTCAATACTATGTCCTTGGCATCTGCCTTCGCAAGCCATGAGCGGCTCGAGAAGGCAGTTGAGGAGTACCTTGCCATTTTTGTGAGGGAGGCTAAAGCCCTTCGCTGGGTCGTGGATCAGCAGAAGGAGGAGATAGCGTCCTCCACCAACGAGTCGCCGAGCTGTCCCGGCATTTGGAAGACTCAGCTGCACCTGGCGGGAGACGTTAGGTCCCTGCGAGGGACACTTATTTCTTTTTGTTTTTTCTCCTTCTCTTTTTGTATTTACTTTTCCAATCAATGAAAAATGCCTTTTTTGATAACCTCTCATTCTCTGAGATCATCGTTTAGCTCAAAGAAGGACCATTGTTTCTGTTTGAATAGTCGGGGAGCCTGGGTTGCTTCATTGGTTTATGCGCTGAGTCATGATCTCATCCATGGGGCGAGACAGGCATTTGGTTGGTGAGATTCCAGGGATTCAGCAGCAAGGGAATTCCATGGCTTTCGTTTGGGGCCTATGGGCGACCGTGTAGGGCCTGCCAAGGCCTAAAGGCACATTCTTTGTGTCTGTCAGCGGTTTTGTGCAGCGTGCATCTTTTCAAACCAGCCGAAGTTCTAAGGACTATTCAAAAGTCCTTTCGGCTTTAATTGGGGTTTGCGTGCTTTGGTTTTTTGCCGGGACTTTAGTTCGAAGAATTATTGCTCGGCCTTGCTGAGGTTTGGAGAATTATTGGTCGGCCCCACCGAGGTTCGAAGAATTGTTGCTCGGCCCAGCTGAGATTTGGAGAATGATTGCTTGGCCCAGAGGTTCGAAGAATGATTGCTCAGCCCCGCCAAGGTTCGGAGAATTGTTGCTCGGCCCCGCCGAGGTTCGGAGAATTATTGCTCGACCTTGCCGAGGTTCGGAGAATTGTTGCTCGGCCCCACCGAGGTTCGGAGAATTATTGCTCGACCTGCCGAGGTTCGGAGAATTATTGCTCGGCCCGCCGAGGTTCAAAGAATTGTTGCTCGGCCCAGCCGAGATTCGGAGAATTATTGCTCGGCCCAGCCGAGGTTCGAAGAATTATTGCTCGGCCCACCGAGGTTCGAAGAGTTATTGCTCGGCACAGCCGAGGTTCTGAGAGTTATTGCTCGGCGCAGCCAAGGTTCGGAGAATTGTTGCTCGGCCCAGCCGAGGTTTGGAGAATTATTGGTTGGCCCAACCGAGGTTTGAAGAATTATTGATCGGCCCAGCCGAGGTTCAAAGAATTGTTGCTCGGCCCAGTCGAGGTTCGAAGAATTATTGGTCGGCCCAGCCGAGGTTTGGAGAATTATTGCTTGGCCCAGCCGAGGTTCGGAGAATTGTTGCTCGACCCAGCCGAGGTTCGGAGATTTATTGCTCGGCCCAGCCGAGGTTCGAAGATTTGTTGCTCGGCCCAGCCGAGGTTCGGAGATTTCCTATTTAAACAGGTAACTCGGTCGTGCCGAGAATTGGTAAGCACCTATTTCTTTTCACAATTTTTGGCGACATAATGTGTGGTGATTCATGTTGTAAATTATGAAACATGTGCCGACAAAAATTTAATAAGGTGAGCCTATAAAGGGTGTACCCTACTGATAATACTTACGAAGATTGTCCGAACTCCACGTCCGAGGGATGGATTTTCCGCCTATATCTTGCAGCTTGTAGGTCCCGAGTCCGACGATCTCCGCTACTTGGTAAGAGCCTTCCCAGTTTGGGCCAGCTTTCCTTGCTCCACCGGTTTGGAGACAGATGCTTTCCGGAGAACGAGGTCGCCAGGCAACGGGCCACCCTCTGCTGATAGGCAGCCACTCTGATCCGAGCTTTCTCTCTAACCTCCTCTATCAGGTCGAGGTTGGTGCGGAGCTACTTCTCGCTGGCTTCCTCTGAGTAGCTTTTCACCGCAGTGAAGGGAGACCTATCTCCATTGGGATAACGGCCTCTATGCCGAAGGCCATCCAGAATGGGGTTTCGCCTATGGGTACTCTTGGGGTGGTGCGGTAGGCCCACAGGACATGGTGCAACTCATCTGCCCACCTGTCTCGGGCCCTGGAGAGCTGAGCTTTGATCCCTTGAATCAAAGTCTGATTGGTTACTTTGGCTGCTCCATTGGCTTGCGGATGCCCGACCGAGGTAAGGTGGTGACAGATCCCGTGCTCTTCGCAGAACTGGTGGAACTTCGGATTGCCAAATTGCCTGCCGTTGTCAGTGATTATAGTGTGCGGGAGGCCGAAACGGCAGATGATGGACCTCCATACGAAATCCTTGGCCCATGTTTCGGTTATTTGTGCAACTGCCTCCGCCTCGACCCATTTAGTGAAATAATCGATGGCAATAAAAAGAAATTTCCACTGTCCGGTGGCGAGCGGAAATGGGCCGAGGATGTCCATCCCCCACTTGGCAAAGGGCCAGAGGAGGATACGGGAACCAGGTTGGTGGAGGGGAGCCTCTGAATGCTTGAGTGCCTCTGGCATGGGTCGCAAGCTTAGACAAGGTCATCTGCATCCTTTTGCATGGTTGGCCAATAGTAGCCTTGACGTAGCACCTTGTGACATAGGGACCGGCTTCCCAAATGGTTGTCGCAAATCCCCTCATGCACTTCACGGAGGGCATAATCTGCTTCAGATGGGCGAAGACATCTGAGCAATGGCATGGAGAAGGATCGTTTGTAGAGCTGATCATCGATCAACACATAATGCGTGGCCTACAGCTTTAGCCTTCTGGCTTTTCTTCGGTCGGACGGAAGTGACCCTTCTTTGAGGTACCTCAGAACGGGGTCAAACCATGATGGCTCGGCCTCAACTTGCATTACTCGATCGGCTTCCGCAACGCTGGGTCTCTCTAAGATCTCCAGGTGAAATTTTTGCTCGGTGTCCATAGATTCCGCCGTTGCCAATCGAGATAACAAGTCGGCACGAGCATTTTCAGATCTAGGAATCTGAATAATCTGAATTCGGAAAATGGGAGAGTAGGCTCCGAACCTCTTGAAGATATCGGATCATGTTCGGTTCCCAAGCTTCAAACTCCCCTCGTACATGACCTGCCACTAGTTGGGAGTCGGTGAAGGCATTAAGTTTCTCCACCTTAAGGCTACGGGCGATTCGGAGACCGGCCAGCAAGGCTTCATACTCAGCTTCATTGTTGGAGGCTGGGAAGGAGAAGCGGACACCATATTCAAAGGTCACCCCCTCCGGACTGGTGAGAACCAAGCCCGCATCGGAGCGATGAGCATTGGATGACCCATCGACATGGAGGAGCCACCGGGTGCCAGATTTTGATTTCTCGGGGAGTCAGGGGTGGAGCCATCCTCTGGGATGGTACACTCGAGGAGGAAATCGGCTAGCACCTGAGCTTTGATGGCCGGGCGAGGCTAAAACAGATATCATGCTCGCTCAGCTCGATAGCCCACTTAGTCATTCTCCATGATGTCTCCGGGCGGTGGACCGCCTTGATGGGTTGGTCAGTTCAGGACTGTCACATAATGCGCCTGAAAGTATGGCTGAAACTTCCGAACTGAGGTGATCAAGGCCAACACCATCTTTTCAATTTGGCTATACCTTGTCTCCGCGTGCGGAATAGCCTGCTGACATAATAAATTGCTTCTGGACCTTATTTTCTTCCCTAACCAGCACCGAGCAAATGGCACCTTCTGAAATAGCCAGATACAGGAATAGTGTTTCACTAGGATTTGGACTGCTGAGGAGTGGGGAAGAGCCGAGGTACTTCTTGAGATCTTGGAATGATTTTTGACACTCGGGGGTCCACTGGAAGTTCTTAGCTGACCGGAGAGTTTTGAAGAAGGGGAGGCATCTTTCGGCTGAGCGTGCCACAAAGCGGTTGAGAGCCGCTATCCTCGGTTAGACGCTAGACTTCTTTAATAGATGTCGGAGGCGCCATCTGTTGAAGAGCTTGGATCTTCTGGGGGTTAGCTTTGATACCCTGCTGGGAGACCATGAAGCCGAGGAACTTTCCGGAGTTAATGCCGAAGGCGCACTTAGTCGGATTAAGCTTCATCTGATACTTGCGGAGTATTGCAAAGCTCTCGAGAGGTCCTCAACGTGCTGTGATGCTTCTTTGCTTTTGACTAGTATGTCATCGACATACACCTCCATGTTCCGGCTGATTTGCTCCTTGAATACTTTGTTGACCAGCCTTTGGTAGGTGGCTCCTGCATTTTTAAGACCGAAAGGCAAACACGGTACAGTAAGTACCTCGATCGGTTATGAAGGCAGTCTTTTCTTCATCTTCGGGGGCCATTCGAATCTGGTTGTAGCCGGAGTATGCATCCATGAATGTCAGCATTTGATGACCCAAGGTGGCGTCCACAAGTTGATCAATCAAGGGGAGAGGGAAGCTGTCCTTCAAGCATGCTTTGTTGAGGTCGGTGAAGTCGATGCAAATCCACCACTTGCCGTTCGACTTCTTCACCATGACGACATTCGATAGCCAGTTCGGGTAATTTACCTTCCGATGAAGTTCGCCTTGATGAGTTTATCAACCTCCTCTTCAATAGCCCTCTGCTGCTCTGGGGCAAAGCTCCTCTTCTTTTGTTTGATAGGCCGGTATATTTCGTCCACATTAAGGCGATGGATGAGAACCTCAGGACTGATTTCCGGCATGTCGGAGGCGGACCAAGCGAAAACATCGGCGTTACTCCGAGGAAGTTGATCAGCTCCTGTAGAGGTTCGCCTTTCAGCAGCGACCCAATCTTTATGGTTCGGTCGGGACGAGCCTCGTCCTGCGGCACTTGTTCCAGTTCCTCGGTTGGTTCTCCCCGCTGTTCGATGAAATCCTCCGAGCATCCAGCCCGTCACCTCTGGCATTCTAGACTGAAGGCTGGTGACAAAGCACTGTCGAGCCATGGTTTGGCTTCCTTGGACGACTCCAACTCCCCGCCTAGTGGGGAATTTCATAGACAGGTGTGGGATGGAGACAACTGCCTTGAGGGACATCAGGCCGGGTCTCCCAAATATTGCGTTGTAGGGCGACCTGAGTTTAGTTACTAGGAAGTCCGTGTGAACAGTGGCCACAAGGGGCCAGGTTCCTGTGCGAACCGTTAAGGTTCGACCCCTTCCGGGATGATGACGTCGCCGTGAATCCCATTAGGGTGGAATCCATGGCTCGAAGGTTTTCCATGAGCAGTCTCATCTTGGCAAACACATCGAGGTACAAAACATTCACAGAACTTCCACTGTCAATGAGGATCCAGCTTACATCATAGTCATTTAAATTGAGGGATACAAC